>JARJEC010079814.1:0-11620 GCA_030264575.1 Tachinus sp. AB-2021 | reverse complement strand
TACTCGTCCTGGTCCAAACCAACCTTTGTGAATAAAAATTTAAGCGACAAACCGCGTCACAATTTATTTAATACTTGTCAATTGCGAGTTGAGCGAACAATCACGCCTACTGCTTGTTGACATTAAAGCATTTAAAACATTTGTTTTATCTTGTGCTACTACTCCACTTTTTACAATAATAGCGTGTAAAGGATTAGCTGTCACTCGTAACTAAGCAGTTTAGCACTAATGACAAGTGCTGAGCATCAGCTGCTCAGCTCGTGTACATTTTCAACATTCTTTGGCACTTTTTAGATATTTCACGGTTATACGCGTTTTTTTAATTTTGAAAATTTGCATTTTTCCTTTTAATATGATTTAATTTTACACTCATTTGTACGTTTAATTTTATTTAATATTATTTTTAACGTAATCTTGCATTTTCTGAATGATTTATTGTCAAAACATCTTATTTTTTGCATAATTTTATTTAATTGCACCGTTTGCTTGTTACGCCACTGCTTTCTTGACCTTGAAAGTGTTGTCCATGGGGTTGGCAGCACTGTCGGTTTTACAAGTTTGACGCATCTTTTCAAGTCGAGTCGGATGCTTTAGTTTCTACATTTGCGAAGCAATAAAATGCGATTAGGTAAGAAATATTGCTCAAAATCTATTAATTAGGACATAAACTCGCGATGGGAATAATAGGTTGGGGTGCGGCTGCCACATTTTCACGCTAAGATGTGTATTAATGCAAAGGCACAGCCAACCTGTTGCTTTTTGCGATAAAACGGCTTAAACTTAGTATTCGGCATTAATTGCATGTTATTGGGGCTAATAATTGAATACATGCTTTTGGTAAAATAATTTAAGCATTGAATTTGATTAAATCGCGTATTAGCAAAGCCAACTTTTGCTTGTAATGTTGGCAATACTGCGCCAATTTGACACCGAAATCTAAATCTTTTCACAGCAAATTTAGGTGAGAAAATATACCGTTTATGATTAATTAAAAATCGCATTGAATTGTTTCGATCGTCGCGCTTCAATTCATTGAGTTAATATCGAGACCGCTGCGGTAATTGGTTTGCATATTTAAATCAATAATCGAAGCGATATTGATTGATTCGAATGTTTTCGCCAATAGAATTTTTTTAAAATTATTTAATAAATTAATTGTTTCGTTTAGCGATTTATTCTAAAAACGATTCGTAAATTTGCAACGATCGATTGTGTAATTAAAAAATGTTGATTTTTCTTATTTTATTGCAGTGCGCGAGTGTTTGTGTCGATATCCTGGTGCATAGATGGAATGGAGGAGCGGCGCTGAACTTCGGAGAGCTATGGTGGATAGGCAAAGCTCTAGAAGAGTGCACGATTTCAACTGCACATAAGGTTAGTGCAATAGAGATAACGCCAAAATGTATCGGTCGTATTAAATTTTATTTAGTGTGTGATAAGTGAAGTGAAATATAAATAGCGAAGCCGCAAATTATCGAGGTAGGTCGAATGGAATATAAATGATATTTTCGTTGCATTAATGCGTTTAGTTGAAAATTTCAGGCCGACTGCTTTCCAATGAAGTGATTTAACTCGCTAAAAAAACAAATGCGATATAATTTATTTTCATTTTACTGCAAATTTCAAGCCCGATGATTAGTTGCGTTCGAATAAGGTGCTACCATCTATTTTATTGTTTGTTCCTAGCGTGTATTCTATTAATAATAAAAATATTTTAATCTTACCACCATTCTTTTACTATATTATTTGATTCATTAACGGTACGCGCCTTATTGATCGACTTTCATGGAATAAATTTTATTTTCGATTTTAGAATTTTTAGGTATAAATTTTTTCCTAACGTTACGTGGGATTTTTAATGGACGCAACTTGCTCTTAAATATAAGAAATAAGATCAATTTCATTACGATTGGCGAATATGATTACAATTTAAACCGCCGATGAAATTTAAATTCCACCGAATTCGATTCACCGTACACAGCAAGAAAACTCCGGTAAAACTAACGTCGTTTTTACACAGTGCAATAACAATAACAACCAAACGTTTTATTTTGCAGAACCAAGAACGTGGGGAAATTTAAGTGACGTTTTAAAAGCCGCACTCTTCAAAATATTCGCATTTGACGAAGGAACTCAGGTAAAAATTTTTCTATCCGGTCGATTTGTCAAAATTTTGAACTATTAATAATATGATCGGCTTCAAATAATTTTGTTCGATAAAATGTAAAGTTTTGCCAGAAAACTTGCTAGGTTTATAGCCGTGCAATACAAACGTAAATCATAACCTAGAATATTTTCAAGATCGGTTCAATAGCGATTATTAAAATAAAACAATAATTAGTCTTATACTATTCCTCATTTAATTTTAAGATTATCTATGGTACAAATTAAAAAAAAATCGAAATTTAATTAGCACTTAGAATTAGGAATACGTCGGCATAGTCAATCGCTCTCCGGCTCTTTCAACTGTTCTAAAAGCAACGCCCTCTGTTTTTCGAGCTCGGACTCGCTCATCTCCCCACTTTTAACAATCGGGTCACTAACGGACGGCCGCCTTGAAGACTTTTTCATGGCCCTCTCTTCCGACGGGCTCATCT
Organism: Tachinus sp. AB-2021; assembly: GCA_030264575.1. Taxonomy (NCBI): domain Eukaryota; kingdom Metazoa; phylum Arthropoda; class Insecta; order Coleoptera; family Staphylinidae; genus Tachinus; species Tachinus sp. AB-2021. The sequence continues at coordinate 9,023 of JARJEC010079814.1, read as the reverse complement.
ATTCAAAGAAAAAAACAGAAACAGAAACACGATAATAAGAACCGATACACCCAACATTATTATACGTGCAATGTTTTTATTATTGTAAATTATTTAAATAAATACAAGGAACTGTCGAAAAAAAATGAAATGAATCGATTGGCTTAACTTACAGAAGGGGACTTCTTCTTGTGTTTCTTTTTCGATTTTTTCTTTTTGTAATCGTCGGGACTATCATCGGAGGGCGGAGCCGGGCTCGGTGTCCGGTGCTTCTTCTTCTCCTTCTTGGCCTCCATCTCGGAATCGCTGTTGCTCGACGACTTGTACTTTTTGCTTTTTTTCGACTTTTTCGATTTCTTCGAGCGCGAATGGTGGTGGCTGCACGACTCTTCCATCTCGTGTTGGAAACTCTAAAAATCAAATCAAGTTTAAAAGATTTTTTTTTCATTTCTCCATAATCTACCTTGTAAACTTTCACCCGTTCGCTGTCCGAAGCAAACGCGACGAATTCGTCTTCGTGCTCCAATTTGATTTTGGCTTCGTCCCACGATAATTCGTAATTGAAATTCAACTCCCTCAATCGAAACTTGAAGTTGGCTTCCAATTTCTTCAGACGTTTCGATTCCTCCTTCAAACGATCTTTTTCTTTCACCTCCGCCTGTTAAAAGAAATTATGTTTAAATTTTTAGGTTATACATCACCGGTAGAATATTTATTGTATCATTATAAACGTAATCCATTTTATTATTGGCGTTGGTTAAAGTTTTCAAAACCTTAAAAATATTTTTTAAGGTATTTTTTTCAATAAAATGTCGGTAAAAAATTTGCTGATTATAATTGTCAATGTAAATAATATTATCTATGGCCATCGTTTGTTCAACCATTCACAAACTTAAAAATATATTTTTATGGATTTCAACAGTAAAAATCATTTTGGCGTGGTCGGTAGAATCCAAAGTTTGCCGTTTTTATTTTTTGCGAAAACAATTTTGGCGCAGTCAGTAAGACCTGGTATTTATTAATGTCGATTAAACGCCAACGAATAAATAAAAACTTTTTTAATATTAAATTGATGGTTTGAAGTGAAAACATCAGAAATAAATTGATTGAAAAATTTACCGACTGCGCCAATTTTATCTCTCTCTGAAAAACTAAATGAAATGCAACGTTACCATTTAAGCTTACACCGCAAGTACTTTCAATATTAATTTATACAAATTGTTTACGAATTCGTAAATCGATTACGTTCTCAACGTATCCTTCAGACTGAGCCAAATGCGTGAATGATAATAAATTTGGCGCAATCGGATATTAATGGTTTTGACCAAAAAATGACTTTGACATTATTATTTGGAGCAGTCGGTATGACACTAATTTTGATTTTCAATTTAAATTTTTCAACTCAATCATTCGTCGATAAAAGTAAAATAGCAAACAAATTGATTAAAAAATGTACCAACCGCGCCATTTTACAAAACATATATCTGAAAAGCAAAGATGTAACGCAATGTCATTTAAGCTAGCATCATAATACATGTATTTTTAATGTTAATTTGAACAAAATGTTTTTTGAAAACTTGTCCTACAGGCTGCGCCAAATATGTTTTTCACAATAACAATTTTAAAAACTGATTTTTATCATTAAACGACTTAATGATTTTCATTTTCAAAATCAACATTGCAGTTAATTTTTATTTCATTTTTATATTTTCAGGAGTCGATCAATCAAATATTTTGATTATTCTAAAGCAAATTTAAACCAAAAAAAGTTTTGACAATTTTCTCTCAAAAGAAAACTTTCATTGTTGTCTTTTAGGCAGTTAGTCTGCAAACTAATTAATCGAATTTAATAACGTGTCCTACCGACTGCGCCAAAATTGATTTTAATGCAAAATTGTTTTAAGTGAAAATGGAAATTTAAAAAATTCGCACCTTTTCTAGAAGCGAATTGTATGTCAATTTCACATTTCCTGCATCCAATGTTGCCGATTTTTTGTCCTCGCAGACGACGGTTGCAAATTCCTCGAAAGACGTGTTGACCCTGACCTCGAATTCTTTGTCCTTGAGAATTTCCTTGATGATTTTCTTCTCATCGTGAAAACGCGCCTTCAGATCTTCAACGTAAAATTTAAATAGGTCCAACGGCGTCGAACCATTTTGCCCTAAATGTGAATAAGCGACTGAAATCATTAATGCGGATTTTAAGTAAAGCTCTAAGGACTTACCTAGCATCGCCGAAAATCTGATGTCTGCGGAAATGATGGGGTACAATTCGACCCACAACGACATCGAAGTCAGCTTGCCTTCTTCGTGGAGCATGTCGAGCAGGACGAGGAATTGGTCGCGGTTTTTCCTCGCTTGTCTTTTAACGCGCTTCTTTTCGCGTTCCTTTTCTTCGATTTCCTCCTTTTCCAATTCGCGGATGTGATCCTCGAAAACGATCAGCGCATCCTCCTTGTCCATCGCTGCAATTTATTTTTATTTTTAAAAGAATATTTCCATTAACATAAATTTTACCCAACAAATTGACATCGTTTTTGAAGGTTATGTTGCCCAAGAGCATCGTCTGAGCCTCGCTCCACGTCGTGTCATAATTAATTTCAGTCATGTTGTTCAACACTTCGGCGAGCTTTTTCATGTTGCGTTTTTTCAAAACCTTCGCATCCTCCTTTTCGCGTTTGGCCAAACTGAACATGACATCCTCGTAAATGTCACGTCTGTCTGAATCGCTGACGCTATCCCACACCTAAAAATAATTTCATAATCGTAATTGACAAGCTTTTAAAATAATTGTTTACCTCCATTCCCGTATAGATCTCGTCGCATTTGTAATACTTTGTGGTCGATGTGATCCGTTCGGAATTGAGCAGGAATTCTTCGAGATTCTCCTTGGATTTTTTCGCCCTTAATCGGCTCTCCTCCTTCTCGTCCTTCTGTTTCTGCGTTTTGTATGCGTTGAAAACCTGTTTGCGTTCGTTCAACCTCTTCAGGCTGTCGTACCGGGCGTCGTTTTGTATTATTTTTACACACTGATCCCACGTCGCATTGGACGGCACGTTGTTGTCCTTGAGCATCTCTTTGAACGCCTCCATCGCTTCCCGCTTATCCTTAAAGATGCGAGGTTCGGGTGTGGAATTGCGCGACTCCTTATTCGGTTCGCTGTGAGTCGACAGATTCGAGTCTTCATCTGAAACAGTCAAATATTATTTTAACCACTTAATTAGCAAAAGTTGGACAAATAATTTTTTTACATAATTAAATATGGGTATACGGAAATAGAAACAACGCGCAAACCTGAGGATACTCGGGTAAACACGTTAAGTGGTTAAAGAAAATTGAGCAAACTTACCGACTTTCGGTGGAGGAGTTGGAATGGAAATGGCGGCCAGTGTTGCCGCCATTGACGCTTCCAAAGCACTTTTACCACCGGGGCTGGACGCTACAAAATAATAATAAATAATAACGCATTTTTAAATTAAATAATTTGTTTGCTCACTGGAATTGGGTGAATTTATGATCGGCGTAGCCGGAGCTGCGGCGGGTAGAGATGGGCTCGAGATATCCGTGGGAGTGGCCGATGCCGATTTGTTCTTGCTTCTTAGGAAAAACAGAAAAAGTCATAAGTATATATAGAAAAAAATGATTAAACAAATCATATTTACTCTTCGGATGCAATTTTCGCTTTAATTTCCTCCAATTCGGGCGGCACGACCCAACGGGATTCTTTCGTATTGATATTGTGATAGTAAATCTTGCCGTTGTCGGCCGTATATTCTTTCCACGGACATTGCGACAATAGCAGCTATGGTTAAAATAAAATTAATTGCTAAATATTTTAAATGAACAAAGTAAAAGCGATAAGAATCGATTTAATTTTAAATTGTTACCTCGGTCGGTGTTTTTAACATGTCGGGCTTCTGCCATGAACTTTGTTTGGTGACGGAATTGTAATAGTAAGTTCTTCCATCGGGCGCTTTATGTTCCGTCCATTGCTCGGAAGGATTGGGAGCGGGCGCCGCGAACGAGCCGAAACCAGGCGGAGGCACACTAAAAGGAGGTATCATCGGAGGAAAGGCGGACATCGGTGGTAATAATGGGGGTGTTCCTATAGCACCTGGTGGGGCCACATATGCAGGTGGCTGAATGCTGGGATCCTGTAATTATTAAGATGCTATCATAACCTCAAAATTTAAATAACGTAAATGAAACTAAACGTACCATCGCTTAATTAACCGGCCGCATCAATCGCGATTGCTGCTTTATTTTAATTCTATTTGAAATATTTTAAGTTTAAAAAACACAAACAGCGTCGTTCTCCTAACCCTAAACGTCATGGAAGACTAACAACGCGAAGATAGTCACGAGTCAATTCATGCGATGATTAACAAAATGAATTAATTAGGATAAAATTGGCCCTAATTATTGCCATTTATTTCAGTGAAAGCTTAATGGAAAAGGGGGCCCACTTCACGATTATTATTCTGGGTGTAACTTCGGCCCCGATAATTATGAGGGGATGATGTGGGCAAGGTGCTACGTCCCGATTGCATTGACGTTCGAGGAAAATCGATAGAAGTATGCGCGCACGTCGTCGCCGCCTTCGTTTTTTTGACACGTCAAATCGGGGCCGAAGTGAAAAATAGCGAAAAGAACGCACAAGGGGGTTGCGTTGAGAGTCTCGGTTTTGTTATTTTTATGATTTCTTCGAAATGTTCAAGAAATTGAAGGACAAAATTGCCGAGGAGGCGGTAAAGATTTCACCGCAGAGGATCCAACAGTTCACACAGTCTGTTACCGATAAATTGCAGAATAGCGGTAACGAAGAGAACTTATTTTCATTGACCGATGATGGTGAGTGCGCGACAACTATTTGGGTGCCTTATATAATTGTCGATCGGTTTATTTAGATGGGAGCCAGGCCAGTGGTTACAATGCCGAGCCGGGATTTACCAACGTTTCATTGCACGCTTCCGCTCCCAACGAAGGGAGGATGCGTCGGAATTCCAGCAGCTCGATTGCCAGCGATGTTTCTTTTTTACCCAGATACGAATCGGTGATGAGCGCCTACCATTTACAGGTACAAATTATTTGATTGCGTTTATTTATGTGCATTGACAGTAGTTGGTTGACAAATATCAAAATAAACAATTGCATTATTTTTGCGCTTTTAGCGCTACTTTCTACTCGATGTTTTTTCCATTGTTTTTTTTTTTAATTTTCCATCGTTAAATATTAAAATTAGGTTAGCTTAGTTTTCTATCGGAAAAATAATTTTAAAAGCCGTACTATTTTTAATATAAAATCTAAAATAATCGGGCGGGCGGGCCGCTCAAAACTAAAAAAAATGGTCAATTTTTTTGGACCAGTATTTTTAATTTTGGTAAAACGCAATCTACCGGTTCTGCGATCAAAACTGTTGGGTAAAAATTGGTAAAAATGTTTGGACCGGCAGTGCTAATTTTGGTGATCCGTTCGCCCAGATTTTTTTATATATATAATCTGTTGGTAATTAAACATTATTTAAATATCAATTTTTTAGGTTATATATTAATCATTAGAATATTAATTATTCATTATAAATGTAATTCAAAATATATTTTTTAAGGATTTATTTCAGTGATAAATTTTTTTTTGGCTCAATCGGTATGATCTAAATTTTAATATCATCTTTTGATTGAATTTATTCAATTTTTTATTAACACCGATAAATTGTGTGCAATATATTATGCAAATATTGAGTGAAGGTCACTAGATTTGCCGGATAGTAATTTTGCCAGTAAAATATTTCCTTATTATCATTATCAATGCAATTCATTTTATTTATGGTCATCCTTTGTTAAACTATATAAAATCTTAAAAATATATTTTTTGCGGATTTCAACATTAAAAATTATTTTGGCGCAGTCAGTAGGATTCAAATTTCACCGTTGCCTTTTCATCAAACTCATTTTAATTTCATTGATACCGATAAAAATTTAATAGGAAATTTGCAACTATTGGGCGAGGATATCATCAGATATGCAATAAAATAATTTTGTCGCAGTCGGTAAAATATTTTCTCATTTTAATCATCAGTATTATTTATAACCATTCACTTTTAAAACCTTAAAAGTAAATTGCTTACGGATTTCAACAGTAAAAAATAATTTTGGCGCAGTCGGTAGGATCCAAATTTATCATTACCTTTTGATCAAACTAACTTTAATTATCATTGACACTGATCAATTGAATGCAATAAAATATTGAGTGCAGTCGCTGAAATACTTCCTTGTCATCATTATCAATGCATTTTATTTTATTTATGCCATCGGTTATAAAACTATTCAAAAGTTTAAAAATATATTTTTACAGATTTCAACAGTAAAAATAACTTCGGCGCGGTGTGTGGGATCTAAATTTTACAATTATCTTTTAATCAAACTTATTTAGTTATGCCGATAAATTAAATGCAGTAAAATAACGAATGAATAGGTTTGCAATAAAATAATTATTATGGCGCAGTCGGTGAAATATTTCCTTGTCATAATTATCATTGGTAATACAATGATTATCAAATTTATGGCGCAGTCAGTAGGAGCTAAATTATTAAATAATATAAATAGTAAATATTTCGTTTATTCCTTGTATAAAAGCAAAAATAAATAAAATCGTTTTTTGTTGAGTGAGTAATTAAGAAAATGGTAATGGCTCTATTAATCTAAAATCTGAAAGTCGGGTGAGTGGGCTTAAAAAATGCTAAAAATTATTGCTCTTACTTAATTTGACATATTTGTCAATCAATTTTTGACTGAAGTTAAAATATTTTTGACATATCAAATGCTTTCTAGTCAGATCTTGATATTTCCGCCAGCGAAATGGAGGATAACGTGTCGACCTCCTCTCAACTGGGCCACGTCAGCAAGGAGCAAGTCTATTCGGCTTTCCAGAAGGCGCAGATGCGCTACCACAAATATCGAGGTCGATACACGGATCTGGCCAATCACTACAAAGAATTGGAACGGGAAAATTCAAAAATGAAGGTAGTAAACGTCGCCGACCATACTTTCCTTACTAAACACGATTATTTCAGGCAGTATTAGTGGAAACACAGGACAAGGCGATCCGAAGGGTATCGGAACTGCGGGAACAATGCTCACTCAGCCAAAAAGCGAAGGCCGATTTGGAGCAAGCGCTCCGCACGGAAATCGAAGAAAAACTAATAGTCATAAGCACCCTAAAGGACAAAGTCGATCTCTTGCAAAATAACGCAGCTGAGACCAACGAAACTACCTCAAACAGCCGCCCCATGGAAATCGACAGCAGGCAAATCGACGCCTTAAATGAAAAAATTGAAGAGCTGAAAGCCACCACGATAGTGCTCCAATCGAAGGATTCCGAACATCGGGAAAAGATCGCCTCATTGGAACAACTGCTGGCCGATTCGAAAACGGAAAATCGGGCTTTGGAGGAGCGAGAACGCGGGAACAATTTGAAATTTGCTAAGAGCAAGATGGAGCTGCACGCCGAGCTCCAGAACAGGGAGCTCGAAACGGGCAACCTCAAACGCGATCTGGAAACCGTCCGGCACGAACTCGAATCGTACGAAAGCCGCAACGGTTCCAGTCTGAAGGCACAGAATTCGAAACTGATTGAGAAATTTGAGTCTTTGTCGCAGAAATGTAAGAATTATGAGGGGGAACTGATCAAGATGGAGCAGTACAGGTTGGAAGTCGCCGCGTTGCAAGCGGAACGCTCGGAAACAAGGAAAAAATACGAGGAGGTCGATAGAAATTTGCAGGAGCTGAAAAATGGTGCGGGTCTTGTCGATGATTTGAGGCAAGAATTGCAGAAAGGTTCTGATGAAATGGCCCAGCTGAAATCGGATTTGAGTGAGGCCGATATTAATTTTAAGGAAATTGAGAAGGCCAACGACGTTTTGAGGACTTCTTTGGCCGAAGCCGCTAAGGAAAATGAGAATTTAAGGTCGGTATAAATTTTTTTTTTTCGGAAAATTGTTAACTCGAATCAAAATTTATATTTCAGCACAAACTTAGAAAAAATCAAAAAGCAATTAGAAGAATCAGACATGCACCACAAAGAGCAATCGATTACATTGCAAGAGAAAACGAAAAAAAGCTTGCTGAGTCTGGAAGATCGCATCAAAACCAAATTGGAGGCGACGTACAAAACGAAGGAAGACGAACTGAGGCACGATTTCGAAAGGAAATTGAGTGAATTCGAGGCCAACGACGACGACGTCAAACAGACCCGAATCAAGCTCCTCCACAGCGAAGAAAATCTGACGGAAATGAACCAGCTGCTGGAGAAATTGAAGCACGAACTGCAAAAGCGAATCGAGGCCTACAAAATTTTGGAAAGCAACCATCTGGATTTAATCGAAGAAAACAATTCGAGACAGTTGGAATGCACCGAGGCGAAAAAGAAATCACTGTCGCAAGAAAGCGAAATTTGCAACGCACACAAAGAATTGGAAGATTTGCGGAAAAAGGTCGACGAAATAATCGTGGAATTTAAGCAAAACGATAAAACGGAAGAGGTGCTACAATTAGAAAGCAAACTATCCAAGCTGCAATCGGCAAATGAAAATTTGCAACGGGAATTCTCAAAAGTGCAAGAAGAATCTGCCATTTTACGTGCGGCCAATGATGAAATGCTCGAGGAAAGCGTCCGCCTCAACGAGGAACTGAAGAAAAGCCTGGAAGAAAACGCCACTTTAAATTTGCAGTTAAATCAATTAAAGACCGAATTTAAAGACGGCCAGGCTGAACTGGACGGGCTGAGAAAATACGTTGAGGTTATCAAAGAAAATTTGGCTGGAAAGGAGCAGGAGCTGGCACGATCCGTGGAAGATCATTTAGAAAAATTGGCGATGAAGGACGAGCTTTACGAGGATTCGAAACGTGCTTTAAACGAAGAAATACAGAAAATAATTGAAACGAAACAAAAACTCCTCGATGAAAATAAACAACTAGAAAACGAAATATTGAAAATATCCGAAGAATCCGTTTCATTAAAAAATGCTTCGAAAATGAAAGAAAACGAAA
>JARJEC010079788.1:0-19518 GCA_030264575.1 Tachinus sp. AB-2021 | reverse complement strand
TTTCGCATGTTTTTCTTTAATCTTTTACTATATATATATATAATATAATATTTCTATACCGTTTCTTAACCTCTCTGGAAGTTTATACATATTTTACAATATTTCTTCTTCTTTTAAGTAACACCAAAGCAAAAGTGTGGGTTGCTATTTAGAATTTTAAAAAATACTCAATATAATAAGGTTAAGTTAAGAAATACTTGATATCAGATTTTAAAAAAATCAATATATTTTATGTTTCATATAAGAAACAATTGGCTAAATTATCTTTACTGTACATAAAATATGAACTATTTTTAGTTTTCGAAATTTAATATTGAATTATTGATTATACAATTATAATGATAAATGATTAATATAACCAGATAATAATTAATTTATGCACCCATTGCAGAAATTTTTGTGGGACGGGTGGAAAACTTTACCAACCCTATTTGCTACTGTCCTTGAATGTCAAATAGTAATTGCAATGCTAAACCACTTCTTTAGATTAATAATTGGCATTATTAAATTACATAAGAAGGGTCGTGATTGGTATAAAAAGGCTATAATTTTGTTAATTATAATTTGAAGGGAAGAGAAATAATTCTATTTTTATAATTTAAAATAAACGTTTTTAAATGCAATAATATTTATTTTAAAAACATTACATTAATTTATTTCTATGTTTTCACACATTGCAATGTTTTGATAAATGTTTTTAAGAAGTTTGATAATATCCCAAAAGAATTAATTACCAAGGACAGTATATTTTTAATTTTGAAAAATTTGCAAAAACAGAAATATTACCTCAGAGAATAATTTAAATGTAAGAGCATTAAGCTAATGCGGCATTAAATAGTATGCCAGGTATTTCAAAAATAGGGGAAATGTAAAATTTAAATTAATTAAATAAGCAAAGTATATAATATTTTTAAATGAAATAATATAATAATACTTTTTATTATTTTTTAATAACTTTGTATTAAATTTAAAGTTTAAAGTTATTTAATATAATTTTTGAGACTACATCTTAACTATGTTATTAAAATATTTTTCACTTCTAATTAGAAATAATGTTTTGATAAAGACCCTGTATAGGATTTCTTTAACGCAACTATTTATATACGATGGCCCTGTATATGCAAACTTGTATAGAAGTAGGCCATTGCGAGTTTTGAAACATGCAGGACTTTTTATTTAAAGAATAAAGTATTCTGTCAGGACAAATGCACGGAAAAATGGTACCTCATTTTATTTTGTGAAATGCAAAACATATTTGTCATAAAAAATAAATTAAAGTGATTTTGAAATCCAATCAATAAATTAAAAAAATATACTTTTCACAATTTTAATGCCTTGCTAAAATCATTAATTAGGATATAAAATAAATCTTAAAAGTTTTTGAAGTAGTCAATTTGCAAACGAAGCAAAAATCTTGGCTGGTTTTAATTGATAACATTATGCGGAAAATGTGATCCAAGATAACGGTCTAGTGAACAATTGTAAAATATTATTCATGTTTTATTAGTGAAAAATATTATCAATATATAAATTGTGGACATAATCATATATAAAGGAAATGCAAATTTTTTATCGTAACTTGTTGAATATTAATAATAATAACAACTTTATACATTTATTTTATCAAAAAATGCGATTGTTATTAAAAAAAATAACTAGTCACATCCTGCACATTATTTTGGATTTCAAATGAATTAAAATTATTATTGTCTAGACATTAAATTAGTTTTTTTAATTTAAATTATTTCTACATTGATTTTGTCTTAATTTTAAATGCTTAAATTTACAAAATAATTTTATGGTAAGATTTAATTTTCCAGAAATAAATGAAACTATTATTAAAATTAAACACTACAAACATTATTTTATTGATTTATTTGAATTAGAATTAAAACAAAATAATCTATTAAATTTTAATAAAAGTTAATAATTATTTTGTATTATTTTATTAAAAAAATAAAATAAATATTTACTGCACTAGTTTTTATTATTTTTATTAAGTAATAAATTTATTTAAAATTTGTTTGCATTTTTATGAATTGTATTAATAAACTTTTTAATATAATTAAAAACAAAATAAAAGAATGGGATGTAAAGTAAAATTAAAAACTTACTTGTTATTGTAAATTAAAAAAAAACTATCAACAAAATTAAAACGAACAAATCGGCAAAATAATAATAATCAACGGGTAGCGAGTAACGTGGTGGACGTCATCTCCAAAAGGGTCACCGCTTCCTAGTGTTGCACAAGTTCACTAGCTACGTCTAACCACTGTGATGGTCTAGTATATACTCTAACACACACAATGGTTCCGACAGTACTCTACCCCTTAAAACTAAAATTTGCCAGAGAGCCGAAACTTGTAGGACCACTTTTTTATTGGAGTTGCAAATTCATAGGCGTACAGGTACCACTCAGGGGGGCTAGAGGGGATGCATAATGAGGCAGAGGGGGGCAAGAAGGGCCATAGCCCCCCTCATTTTGGAATGATGCTCCCGTAATATTCGCACACTCTCTAAATTATGGCTTTTTTCAAATGAGCGAGAAGAGAGCGGTTGGAGCCATACACGGCGGATATTTGCGTAAAAATTGCGAATCGCCTACACTGGGTTGCACTCTCCGTGTGCATCGCCAAAATATTATTTCAATTTTCGTCATAATTTACATCTAAATTTCCATGAAATACATACATTATATCAATAACAACTTAATAATCTCACTCGAAATTTAAAGAGGCAAAACAAAAAAAAAGGAATTTTTGAGTGGCTTGACTAGAACTACGGTCGATGGCCTTTTTAATAGGGCCGTTGCCGTCTAAAGCGCCCTTGGTAAGGAAACAATATTTCGGTTGTTTTCTTTTTGTTGTGATAAGTGCAAATTGAAATTGAAGAACTAGATTTGTTATTTTTTTATTATTTCGATATGCTTTATAAAATAATTTTAAAAACAATTTAAACCTATATTATTGGTCATTACTTATTAAATTACTAAAATATTTTTCTTATATTTAAATAAGTTTAAATAAAATAATTATTTTGAAAATATTTTTTATATCGATATTAATCAATAAATAATAAATAACTAATTGTGAAAATTTTATTTATTTAATTATGAATATAAAATAATTTCACCACAAAAGCAAGTAACACTTTTTTAATGTTTCTTTATTTACACAAATTTGAGCTTTATTATGTTTAATAAAGTACAGGATCGAAGAATAAATTAAAATTTTAGTTTTAATAATATTTTTCATTGATTGAATTTATAAAAATATTGCATAATGGGCTTGGTGGCTTAATAACTTGAGCAATACTATATTTGATTAATTAATAATAGTAATAGTAATAATAATAATAATAATAATAAACAAAAAAGTAATTAAATTTATTTCAATAAAAACTGTAGCAAAAGGTATATAATAATATAATACATGTAATTATTTTTATTATTAGGTATGCTTTTTTAATTAATTAATTTTATTATGTATCATTTAAAGCTCGTATACCATTACACCGGGTGACTCAAGTCACAAGGAAGGCTGCTTTATTTTCTTATTTATGAAGCTGGACAAATGTAATTTATATGAATGTAAAAAATGCATTTTTATTGTTTTATATGTGAGATCGGTATCACTTTCAGTTAGCCTGTAATTGACTTCATTTGAGAATTTTACATAAAGCCATATACTGTTTGTTATTTTCAATTAATTTGACAATTTGTCAATTGGTCACTTTGTATGAGCATCACAACAAATAATCACTACTTTATTTTGGTAGCTAAGTGACCGTGAATTGGTTAAACTGATTAAGAATCTTATAAAAAATATTAAGCCGATATTGCATTAATAGTGCTCTCTAGTGGTTTCAAAGCATGCGTCTTCAGTTAATATTATAATTAAAAAAATTATATTCTATGTTTTTCCGATAAACGTCAATCTAAAAGCAAATACTTAAAAATACTGATATTGAAAACATCAGTCTTGTTTCCGAGAAAACTGGAAGTGATACCGACTTTAAAAATATTACAATAAATTGCATTTTTATGTAAGTACATACACTCTTAAGCAATGTTTACACTGCATGATTTATTTAATAATTTTGCTTATGATAAAATCATAAGTACATCACAAAATGTAAACACCGCTTTATAAAATTCATTTGTCTAACTTCATAAATAACAAAATAAAGCAGCAAATGGCTTGAATAAATTAAATTGATGAGCTTGAACTCAAATGAGCAATTATAAGTCACAGTGCTTTCGTGTACTGGTATTAATAAAAATATTAATTATTTATACTTATCCAAATTTTTTAATTACAAATGCCCATCCGTATATCTATTTGCATAACTTGTACTCGCACATTTTTTGTTCATAAGTAAGTGCATAATTATAATAGGAATTTTTTCTTATAAAGTACATTAATAATATTTCAAAGTATTTTATTACATTTGCAACATTTTGCAACAATTCCTAACCTTTCTATGCCAGAAATTAGACAAACAAAGAAAAGAAAAAACAATCTTACTTAGATTGTTTTTTCATTTGCAACTTTTTTTAATTTTAAATTATTTTTATTTATCAAGCGATAAGTTTGACATTGTTTCAGTGTTTTTGTTAAAAAAATGTAAATAATGATTTGAAGATACAATAATTTAACTTGAAAACGCGTTGAGATAGCGAGATAAACAAGGTCAAACGTTATAAACAAAAAATTGCAAGCTTAATTAGTACCTTCACATGTGTGCAACTAGCGCTTTCTATAAGGAATCTAAAAATAACTTATAACATCAAAATTGTAATTCCTGTCCTAAAAAACCTCAGGGTACCAAGTTTTGCACCAACACGTTTAGCGGTATTCAATTTTTGTTTTGTTTTTACAAATAAATTTTAACATTGAACAAGTTACACACATAACATTGTACTATGATATTTGAGGTAAAACCAATATATATATATATTAAGGTCTGCTATCTTTGGTTACTCCATGGCCTTTTAGTTACGAGACACCTTTTATAAAAGCAATCAAGAAAACTTTGGATTTAAAAGTTCTAAAAATAAAGAAATTATGTTTTTTCAATCAAATTTATTTATCATTTCGATGGTTTTGCCTATCAACAATGTGCATACGTAGTAAAAATACTTTACTTTATCAAAACTATAATTTCTACAAATTTACGTGTTGGACTTTTCGAGTTCACTTTAAAATTAATTACAATAATCTAGTCGCGCGTTTCAAAATTTTAAAGATAAATTGTTGATGATATTGAGAAAGCCCGGATGCATAAGATTTATACAGTTTTTCAAAAACAGCAAAAATACATTTATGTAAAAAAAACAAACATTAGGTTTTATGTGGAAGTGATTATTATGAGTACAAACCCAAAAACCATAAAATAAAAAAGATTGCAAAGAAAGCAGAATTAAATTTAAAAAAAAACAAACAAAAAATACAGCCAGTTATTGTTAAGACTGAAAAGTAGTAATTAAAGAATAACGTATAAACATAAAACTCATACAAATTAAAAAAAATTAAAAGTACGAGTAAGTGCAATAAATGATGGATGAAGAGCCAAATAGCGGTGGGCAGTAAATAAGAACCGTCAACTGCAGAATAAAAAAATATTACATGCTTACTATATACAATATCGTATTGAATAAATGATGTGATAAGATGCTGAGCGGAACAAAATAGAAAAAAAAATTACTAACAGATAAAAAAAAATGTAGATAACAAAAACTGAGATAATTTTAGGTAACACGGAAAGAAACATACTTTCAAAAATGCGTAACATTATTCAAACTAATATATTGAGGTGAAGAGAGGCTCATGACGTACCAGTTTCAGCAGTGAATGAAAAAATAATTATAGTGACAATCTTCTTCTTCCTTAATGCATTATTTAACGTCAGTTTTGCAGCTAGGTTTTTCTTCATATTCAATGAGCCTCCCTTCGTTCAATGCGACTTTTCCTTACATTGAAATAGTATAACCTCCAAGTAGAAACAGCCCGCGACCTCTGGAACAGCATTCAACACACTAATAACTAATTCACTTGGATATACGAATAAATTTAATTATTATTTTATAAATTATACACAATATATTTTTTAAACATACTGCATATAATGGAAACTAATGCAAGAATAATTTATGCGATTGAACGTTAATATAAATAAATTACTTTAAATCGATAGCAAATAGCTACATTTACATTTATACTGGCGACATTATAGAGAACAAAGCAATTAAAGTAACACTAATGTCGTTTGCGTTATTACATATGACATGATATTTATATATTATTCAAAGAGGATATTAAGTGTATGTCGATACCGTGAAGAATATTCATAACGACGTACTAATAATATAACTGAATAGTATAATAAAAACTATTTACTTAATGGTAATTTATGTATGTTTAAAATAGTAAGTAGTAAAATAGTAAGGAGTACTGAGTAATTTCTATATATTATAATTTAATATTCACAACTTCAATTTTAGTTTAATAATACATTAATAATAATGGTTTAAAATAAAATTGTAATGTCCAATTAAAATCAGATACGTCGACCAAATCAAACATTGATTTGGCTAACAAAATAGAAATAATAGCAACAATTTATTTAATCCAGCAATAAATCAACGTGAATACATAACGAATGTAATGCAAATAAAACAGAGATAATAAAAGTCCTAAATAGTCAAATAATTTATATATTTTTATCCAACAGTTGCGATTAGTCCAGATGCACTGTTTATCATACATTTTTATTTTCAAGGTGACACCTTATCAACAATATGTGGGCCTTGTTCCGTCAAATCTCCCTTTATCTAAACTAATATCACGCTCCTAGCAATTCGGTTCCATGTACATATTATTTTTGCAATTAATAGATAAGATTGATTCTAATAATACTAATAATAAACAACTAAAAGTCTGACAACAATAGCAGTAATAATAAAAACAATAATAATAAATTAATCAGTTATATAATTAAGATACAATTACTCTTGAGAAGTTAATCATCGTACAGAACTGAATTTATAATTTTAAACGCGCTACAAACTAAAGTTTTAAGAAAAAGTGTTATAGATTGCATCTATACATGGAAGGTGAAACCAGTGGACAATTTTGGTTGGAATTATGCTGCTTGATGCATGACTTGAAAGGCATATTTTTATTATGAAGTTTTGTGGATATACTAACCAACCACTTTGCAGGAAAATTAAAAGTGATGATCGCTTCTGCAGTAACATCAATACAGAAAAAAGCCTGGAGTTTGTTAACTTGAACGCAATTTAAGTTTTGGAATAACAATGGGCAAATAAAACAACGAGAGATTTTTTTATATAATTTTAGCAATTTTCAAATTTGCAAATTAAATAAAAATTTACAAAAATAATATAAAAATACTAATTGCAATTCTTTATCATTTTTTTAGATATAAAAAACTAAATATAATTGGTTTTATTTTTGTTGGTACTTCATCAAATAAAGGTCACTTTACTCGCTAAAAAGGTCTGAACTCGTTGGTTTAGTGGAGTACTTTAGCATTAGCGGAATGTTCACAGTGCAATCGCACTGTGAACATGCCACGTTAGAGAGAAGATACTATTAGAGACTAAACACTACACTTGCCGTATGTCCCGACATTTTTCTTTTACAAAATCGTTTAGTGTTAAATATGTTACTTGTCATTCGCACTATACTTACTGGCGTAGTTTGAATCTGATTTGGATTTGTTTGGTTCCTTTTTTGAAATTATCTTACCTGTGGTAATCTTTCTTTATCTATTTTATATTCAATTTTCATTTAATAATTTTTTTGCTTTGTCTCATTTTGAAACATTATCTGCGAAAAATAGTAAGCATTTCTCTTCAATGCATTGCAGTCCTTGTGGTTCTTATTTGATTATTACAATATTTATTTCTTTTTGTTATACGTATCATAGTTTGTTCCATTGTGCTTTGTGTTTTCCTCAATGCTTGAATGGTTTTATTTGTTGTTGTCTAGTTTTTTTCTATTATATGTTAGGACAGGTGGTATGCATTTTTTAAAAAGTTGATTTAAGATGTTAACTGATAATTTTATTATTATGGATAATTGCTAACTTTCCATATTAAGTACATTTATGTTCTATTCTACTTTTCACTCGTTTTGTCTGGATTGTTGTTGATTTTCAGCTTTTGTCCATATATATTTTGGACAGAAGTTGACGACCACTACACCTATTTGATTTTATCCCTTGTCATCGTAACTGGCTCTTCTTGGCCATGAACATTTATATGCGTTTTTGATCAAATTATTAATTACTTTGATTAATGTAGGTATATAGTATATAATAGCTTCATTTAAGTTTTCTATATTTTGTGCAAATATATCTTCGGTAAATCTTAAATTGGTGAGTCGGCTTCCGCTGATGTTAATATTATAAATAAACTAAATTCTTCATTAATATAAAACCTATACATATAACTCGTATTAATTCATAGTGTTTAAGATGACGTTATTAAATAAATGCGTTTGATATTGCTGTTTATAACAATTAAAAAGTTATATTGTTTAATTTTACAGTGAAGTAGCACTGTAGTGTACGGCACACAAGACATTGCCTTTTATTTTATGAATGTTAAATATTTTTATCATTCATTTTATTATAATCTTTTTATTGTTTGTTTGCATAACGAATTTCTAATTTTAAACCTTATTTTTGCAAAATCCTTCTTTAAACGGTATCAATCAAATGTATACAATTGTTTCACTCTTTATTAACTTACTAAGGCGCACTAATCATTAGTGCGCCTTAGTAAGTTAATAGTTTCGTCATTTCATTATAATAAAAAACTGACTTGTCGTTGTACCAGAAAATGTCAGATTTACTAAAGAGGAGAAACATATTGTAAGCAAGATTTCGATGTGGTATTAAGGAGTAGTATCAAAATTTGGATGATTTGCAGAATGTGTGGAGAGTTGATTCATTATCATTTGAATATATAAAAGTGATTAGTTTAGGGTAATTATATTGTACACAAATAAACGATATTACAATGTTTTTATTAGCTGAACCACTTTCGGCTGATTAGGCCATTGTCAAGCAGGGTTTGTTCCGCACAGGGTAACCCAATAAAATCCGGGTGGATTTTATTATAGAAAAAATCTCAAAAAACTCACTGGGTTTTATATTTTTATTACTTTGCTTATTTATTACTATATAAAACACAATTTAATTCTTTATTTCAACAAATTGCATAATAATAATAAAAATGGGAACAATACTTTATTAATTAATTTAAATCCAAAATTGAATATGAAAAAAATATTGCAAAAATAAGCAACGTCGGACAGTGTTGCAACTTGGAACAACCGTCAACAGGTCCTAATTGCAAATAAAGAACAATTATTGGCGTTTTATGATATTTAATGCATTTTTTTAGAGTAACAAGCCTCAACTGAACACATTGACATTCATGACGTGCTTGAGGCCAAAGATCATTTGGGCAATACACAACAAATGTTAATATTACTACTACTACTACTACTACTACTACTACTACTACTACTACTACTACTACAGGAACTTGCAACTTTTGTGCATTTTCATCAACACATTATAATAGTTATATATGTCGGAGAAGTATGGCTCATCCGTAGCGACTTTGGTAATAGTTTGAAGGATCTGTGGTTCAAATCTACGCCGAGGAAATTCAATTTGACCTTATAGAAATGAGACAAAAGACTTAAAAATAGCGGGCGAAATTGCCCAGTGCAATTTTTTCCTTGATATGGCCAGTCAAATTCATACATTACACAATATTTCTTGACATTGTTTCTATTAAATATTTATTTTACATTTTTGGCATTTTATCGCATTTCATTTGTTGCAGTTCTAAATTTTGTTAAAGACTTTTCACAATAATTTTAGTATAATAGATTTTTCTATTCTAATACGTTTAACATTATGCATAACATTTTGTGAAAATTTACAAAAAAATATCTTTTTGTTTCCTATTTATAATATTCAGTTAATTTATTATGAAATAATTAAAGGCAAGATTAATTTTGTAAATTAAAAATATATTCTTTGATATACAATAATACTATTCAATACAAAACTAAATGTGTAGCAAAATAACTGAAAAATTATTTTTTTAAATAGTTAAATTAAAAAAAAATAAGTAGAGAAAATATGATTCAGTTTAAAGATTTATTTTTTAAGTATCACATTTAAATTAATATTTAAATTAAATGTGCAACAATTTTTATTTGTTACATTATAGCTCAAAATGTTTACCACTACTTTTTTGCAGAACATTTATAATTTTTGTTATGAATTTTCACTGTTAAACTAATTATTCCATCATATATTATGTTTCAGTCTTAAAATAAAAAATGCTGTATTCTAAAAAAATCATTGTTATACAGATTGTGCAGCGCGATAATGTTTGATTAAAATTTTCACGACTTTCTCAAGGAAATTACAGGGTGCATAATCGCTTACCCGAAATGCTCTTACCGACACCGGGTCGTAATTAATTGAATCAAAAAATCATAATAATAGCCGATGATGTTGCGCATTATATTAGTCCAGACCAATGGCAAAAAATTCACATGAACTTTTGCTACACTAGAGAAAGAAACCTGTCCGGAACGCCACCGTCTATAGTAATTGCGAAATCTTTTATAACCTCCCTTACCACTTAACATTATATTGACTATTAGAGAGAGACGGCCTCTAATAAACTAGAAGAAAAAAGAATATTAGACGCGTATTCAAATGAATGCAATTTTTGACGGACAAAAAAATTCACCATAAAGAACCGGTTGCGTGCAAATACACCGATGTAGACATAGGGGATTTATATTGTAAGAGCAGTCACTTGGGGGAAATGTGCGAAGGTAAAAGGGGGATGCAGAATGGATGCTGTGCGTACCTATGACAACTATCCAGAAGATTATAGGAGCGGTTCATTTGGGGAGTTACGAAAGGGTTTTTTCACTTCAATGTATTCGCTATGACAGACGAAGACTAGACCTAGACAGATATACTATTATTAGGCATGCACTATTCATATTTAAAAAAGCGATGATATAAATAGATTCACTCCTTGGATTCAAGTTTGAGAGACATGTGATTTTTTATTAGACGCACTATCATACGCGTCATAATAAATATATATTAACAGACAGTTATTATCACAAAATTTGAACTTAAAAATCTATTATGAACTTTCAAGTTCCGTTTTTAATAGTTGACTAATAACATAAATGATTAGATTCTATTTACATTAAAAATATTATACATGTTATATAGTTTGACACTCATATATTTAACATAAACAATAAAAATAAAATTTGTAGTTATTTTCAATAGTTATGAAGTCAAATTTAATATAAAGGAAAGGTTAATACATAAATTTTAAAGGCGTATACCAAATCTAACATTGGCAACTGCGATTGATAAGAGCGCATTTGGAAAATCTATTTGGTTGGGTAATGCTAGTATAATTTCTATGAGATTAAGTTTTATTTAGATTTTATTGATTTTTGTAAAACATTTATTGTTTTTTTCTAACAGGTGGGGTAAATTTTATTTATTTCAAAATCTTTATGATTGATGATGATGATGAAAAGATTATAAAATAATTAAACTTAAAAATTAACAAATTATAAATAAACGCACATTTAGCACGTGTATCATGTAGTATTTTTTACAGTTAATTATAGTATATATTTAATTTAGAAGCGAATTCACAATTCTTAATTTAAATTGTTTTGTAATAATCCGGTTTTTTGCTATTTAGTCAAGTTAATGCAAGGAATATTAAAAATAGTTTATTAGAAACGTCAAAAAAATGTATGTTCTTTAAACCAGTTTGTTTTGATACTGCAATAGTAAAAATAGATAGTAATAAAATTTTCTCTCGCAATTTCAATAGCTACGGGAACTTCTAGCTGAGGAGGGGCTCCTCAGCTAGAAGTTCCACATTCCATCCTAAGAAGTCGCAAGTAATCATACTACTTTTGCGACTTTGTATACATCTATTTATGGACTGATGCAAACTAAAGAATATTGAAGACAAATTTAGGGGAACAGTGTTGCTGACCTTTTTTGAAAAGTCAAAAATTTTGAAGTAGTCGATTTTATGGTCTTATTTTTTAATAATAAAAGATGGTTTGCATATCAAGAACGGTGTAAACATAAGAAAATGTTATAAATAAATTCCTAAACCGAAAAATGAAAACCTTTTAAAATATTTAAAATTTTAACAATATTGACAATTTGTGAATGAAGATACAAGACACCAAATATTTAATCGTTGCAATTTTTGATTTATTTTGTGCATGCCGTCGTGAAAACGATGGAATTTAACAGTAAATGACATTAAAAAATTAAAAAAGTCACTGTTGATACTTGATACTACTAAGTCACTACTAAAGAAATCAACTTAGTTCTTGTATTGTAGGAAGTTGTATTTCTAATAACTGTAAATAATTACGTTTACTTAATTTTGTTTACTGGCTACTGCTTTTGATGGTTGTCGGCATATTAATTGGCACATTCCGAAGCAAAGATTATAATATTAAAAGGACATGAGGAATAAAACATCCAAAGAGTACATCGAAGTTTTAATAAAATTGCTCGCAATATTTACTTATATAATATATTTATCTGTGATCTGTGAAAAATTTTTCTTCATTAGTTACTAGTTTCTTCATTCTCGTTACTACTTGATGGTGTACCATCAAGTAGTAACGAGAATTCTACGGCTACACTACCACATATATCAAATAGAGACGATTTCAGTAGAGGTTGTTGGGATGTTTGAATATAAATAAAAAAAATTAACTACATACTTCACAATTAATGTCATTAACTGTGCTAATAATATATACTAATCTATGTTACTAACTACTACTACTAACATCTATGTTACTATTTATTAATGAATTATAAACTAATTACAACAAAGGATTTCGTTTTTAAATTAGTTTTAAAAATACTTTTAACATGTTAAAATTCAATTTAATTAAGATTGAATTGAATTTTTAACACAAATAATTTAAACTAAATGTATCATTGTCAGTATAAAAATATCTTTATGAACTCTTTGTTACTATAATCCGTATTTCTTATTATTTATTGTTGTGTTTTTAATGCATTATTTAACGATGGGCTATTTCTGTTCTCTTTTGAGACTAATCGCCCACATTAGCGGTTAACCATATCTAGAAATTTTTCTTCCCATCCGAAAGAAATTGTACCTAATACGACGTTTCCTTAACATGAAAAAGTCAACTTACCAAGTAATGACTGCTCGCATTTGAACACAGTACCCCTGGAACAGCTGCCAACACACACACTTTTGAGCCATTTGGCGGTTATATTTGTTATTATACCGTTCAACAACATAATTTATTTCTCCTGGTGTTTTGAAAATTTGCATTATCAAAATATTTTCTAGCTTATGTTATTTAACATCACTCTCAATGTAAAAAGCTTTTTATTGTTTAACTTTTTTAAATGGATTACTTCTTTTAAGTAAAGTTTTTATTTTATTAGGTTTGTAGTATAAACTTTAAATAAGATAACCATAGCGCGGTATATTGTCAGCATAGCGGGTTTTGGGACACAATCTTTCAAATAGTAGGAACTATTTGCTTTATATTTGAGTTTGTTATTAATGAATTCAATTTACGGTTTTTGGTTGAAATGGTTATCCACCAATGTTGTCAGATATTTAGATTTTTTAGTTTTATCAATGTCTTTTTCACAAATGGAGTTAAAACACTATGTGTTGTAAAAATGAAATTGTTTATCTTAAATGTTTTAAAGTAATGCAATATATACTGACATCCATAAAAAACATAATACACAACATTCATTATGACCTTTTGATACTCTTAAGCCCGATTTGCTTTTTAGGAGCTCTTTTTGTTTTTATTTTGTATTTTAACAATGTTAGGAAGTTATGTTTACAAAAATTATTTATTTTTTATTTTATTAAAGTACTGAGGAAGGGACGTGACGTCTCGAAACGTATAATAAAATAAAAATCAGATTTTATAATTATATAAAAAATGTTCTGTTTGTCCTGTGTGGCATCTAACCCAAATCAAATTGAAGGACGTCGACCGCATATAAATTATAGTTGTTTTATTTTTAATCTTGTATTGTGAATAGTGATCCGGATGCGAATACCGGATTCATCACCAAACAGAAACGCCGGAACCAAACCGGAAACGAATCCGAGATTAGAACCGGTCGGATCCTACCGAATTCCTAAACAAAATATATGATTACTAGTGTTGAAGCAAGCCAGTTTTTTTCTCTTGTTACATTCAATTTTTACGCAAAAACTAAACAAAAAACATTTTATTTCTGATATTTTTAAGGCAAACGGATAAATACATTTATTCTTATAGAATTTTTTATTACAAAAATTGGGAAAAGAAGAAAGCAACTGTTTTATTTGTATGCTATCTATGTATAATAACAAGGTTATTATCTATAATCCATTTAATTAAAAATAGAATTAAAAATTGACAAAAAAATATTTTAGAAAAAATAAAGGTATTTTGAAAAGACATTTTTGGGCAACATTTAACGAATTATACTGTCCGTAACCGATTATTAGATAGTCCACTTAACGGGACTGTGGGAGTATTCCGTTAGTAGAAGTTGTTTACTACTGAAGATTGTACATAAGTTATTTTTAATTTTTGTTTGTTTTTATTTTATTAATTTATTTAGCAAATTATATTTATATTTATTTAAGAAAATAGGATTCAACCGGATAGTTATTGAGATCTGGATCCGGTTCACTAATTATGAACCATCACATAGTAACGGTAACTATTAATTTTCTGGAAAAACTATAATATATTAAAACACAAAATTATGTTTAGTTGTTTTAAAAAAAATAATTGAATATTTTATATTCGTTATATATTTATGTGATGTGTGAATATTATATTGTAAAATATAAGATACAGGCCACAAAACACTCAAATAAAAATAATCTAAAACAATGCGACATAAATTAAAGAAACCTATTCATAATTGCACTATTGTTGAAGAAATTCACATTAAAATAAACAATAATAATTATTGATAACATTAAAATGATTTTTGCAAATAAAATGAACTAATTTATTTTAGTTTTATATTATTAATATGTTTCCGTATATGCAAGAGCAGCTTATTTTATTATTATTATTATGATTATTATTATTACTGTATGATAATCGGTCATCCTTATACCAACATTAATAATATAAACGCCATTACGTTAAACAATTTATTTTATTGCAGATATACATGAAATGGTATCAAATATGGGAAAAGTTAATCAAAATGTAATCATTTATGAAATAATATTGTAATTATTGTAATTATTGTTGGTACAGTTAGTATAAGTATTTTATTTAAATAATCTAAGTGGATTTCAAGAGAGAAATGTAAACGCGTTGTCTAATTTTTTCAACAATTCATTACAATTTTATTTGACCACATATTAATATAAGATATGCTATACGCATATGACAACTTGATAATATATGAGTCAGAATGAGTTGTACGCCTCTCAACAATTCATTACAATTTTATTTGACCACAGATTAATCTATGATATGCTATTCGCATATGACAACTTGATAACAATATAAGAGTCACAATGAGTTATACGCGTCTCTTTTACAAAATTACAGAATAAACTAGCGATTATCAAACTATGGGGCTGTAATACACACAAGGTTGATTTTATACCAGTGTAATTTTTGTATGTAGCTCAAACTATTTCCCATAAGAATATTATTCGGGAATTAAGTGACACAGGAAAAATTGCTCCACTTTGAGTCTTGATTTTTCCATGCCCTTAATTCTAGAATAATTTTTATATGAAATAGGTTTTTGCAAAAAAAATTGAGGGTTTAGGGTGGGGATACAGACAGTAGGCAAATGGGAGTGAGAGTTAGACTTTGAGTGTGTGTATCTCCTCGATGCACAGGCCAATGAGTAGCTGTGTATAAATAAGTAAGTGGGAAATATGGTTATGATACTTCGCACTTCTACAATAAAAATAACTTATACTAAATTTACTATTGTAAGTCATTATACGCACAATCTGATGTCAGATGGTGCATACTCACTGTTAATTAGCAATATGACTTTTTCAAAAATAAAAAATAATTTATTATTAATAACTGCAAACCCAAGAAGCTATATATTGTTGAAATCAGGATAAAATTCTACATATTTTATATCTCTAAAATACCACAATACCGATTACGCCACTAGATTCTACGTAAGAAAGTGGCCGTAAGATGTGTTAGTTTTGTTTCCATAACTTAAGATATAAACCAACTACAGACTATTATAGAAAATGACCAATTTTGAAAAATTATGTTTTCCTTGGAAAGTAAAAATGTTTGAAAAATAATTTTGCTACTATTAAACTCATCTCGCAAAATTAGCTGGAAACAATCTTACCAGAATTTATCTAGCATTTTTATTTTCTGAGATAATAGCCTATACTAACATCTAAATTTGGCCACCATTTACAAGTGATGCAGGCGTTTGACATCAGCGGGGCAGAATACTAAGTATTTTTGGTATATCACAACACATGGTTTATTACATTAAACATTATGTTATATTATACATTAACTAATTGGCAAAAACTTTTATTATTACTAATAAAGTTCTTTTTAATCTGGTTTTAATTTTCTTTAGTTTTAGTACCCTTTATGAATCCTCAATATTGTAGAAATCATATGGCAAAGTTGTTTGCGCCTACTTGCTCCTAATACCAATAACATATATTTTATTTTATTGTAACTTCTGCATAATTATACCAGTGCACAAAACAAAAATATGTTAATTTATGTTGTTGTTTTGTTTTAGTGGTCAACGTCTACAAAGTTGCACTAGTAGCAGCTTCTATAACATCTAATGAAGCAATTTTATTGGCCTTAACTTGATGAAATTTATTTACTGCTAATTTTTTATTTAAAAAAATGTTCAACAACAACCACACAAAATATTTATAATTAATAAACTATAGAGCTTTCAAAATTGTTTGTTGAAAAATAATGTATATGATAAACTTATATGTATATATTTTGCTCGTGCAATTGCGCTGCTTTGCCAGCAACATAAATCAGCATTCAACACCATTAACTATTAATAAAATAGAAATAAAAAAATCTTACCAACTTAGCTTAAACATTTATTTCAAATTTGATAGATATGGATCCTTAATAAACTGCATACAAAAAGCATTAATCCAATTTTCTTTAGATAATTTGGTCAATTTATGTAAAACATTTGTACTTCAAAAATTCCCCGAGCTTATTATGAACAGAAATATCGAAGAAAACTATTTTCAATAAAAATAACTACAAAGGATGGAAAGCATTAAAGAATGAAGTAATTTTAGCATAATTTTTGAAACGCCGCAACTAAACTGATACGATTAAACAAACTAATCACAGGCGAGCAATTTGCTGCGGCTTGTTATTGTCAATAGGACGAAAGTTTGCGATTAGATGGACCATACCTTTATTATTATAAAGTATAGATTGAACTGTTAAAAATTACCGAAAGCAGTAAAGAAAATAATCACGGAAATTAACATAAAAGATGAAAAATGAAGCAAACTGGACCATAAAAATGGTTAATATATAACTATTTAATCAACAACTATAGCAAATCCCAGAAAAATATAAGTGGTCATTCTAAAGGCCCAAAAAAGCATTAAGCACTAAAAATATGAAATGTTAAAAAAACCGGGAATAATAATCCATGAAATTTGATCTTCCCCAATAACTAAAAACGCAATAAAGTTGAAAATCCTAAACTTTGGGTCAGCCTCTAGTTTAGCTGTAAAAATATCCACTGAAGTCTACCACCAAAACTTCTATGCTCTAGAATCAATGTATAGATAAACTGTAAGTACTGCAATACAGATGACGTAGAACATATGCTGTTTGAGTGAGACAGGTAGATAGCGAAAAAAACTGAAATCAATTTATGTTTTGAAATTTTACAAACGTTAACAATATTGTCGAAACCGTGTTGGGGAGTCAATCAAACTTTGATTATGCCAAAAATTAAAAAATCACAAAGAAAAAGAAAATTGTTAAAATCGACCGTTACTAAGTGATAATTCATAATGCAGGATTTGAAATAAATTACTATGTTTTTTATTACAATTTATTTAGTCACACCGTGACTGCAGTTTCGACTGAACCTTCATCAGACGTTACTGTTAATTACTTTGTAATTCATTCATGTAACGTCTGATGGAGACTGAGGTTCAGTCGAAACTGCAGTCACGGTGTGACTAAATAAATTGTGATAAAAAACATAGTAATTTATTTTAAAAAAAACAATAATTAATGAAAATTTATACCGCACTCTTTATTTTGGTTTTATTTTTGAAAAGTTTAAGTACCAGCCTGTTGATTAAGATCAACTTGAAATCCTCACATTTATTCGGAATACTTTTTTCGAATAATCAAACAATATTCATTCTGAAAATTATAAAATTAGAACAAATATTTGTGGAGTTTCAATTTCATAATTTTCAAAATAAATATTGTTGAATTCCTCCACATTCGGACGTCAAATATTGAATTTAATCAAACAATAATTAAATAAAATTTCAAGCCGGACTCTTCGCTCGTTTTGATCAATTTAAAAGTTTATTATGTGTGCTTCGACGTTTTTGAATAATTAACAGTTAAACAAAAACGGCCAGCAATTGTAAATTGGCAAAAATTTCAGAAGAATCGAAAAGCCATCGAGTTAAATTAAATAACGGAAGGGAAATATGTGAACATAAATAATTGAAAAAGCAATCAAAATACGGCCAATGCATTATATTCGCAATAGTAAATTTGCTGGCCAGATATAAAGCGTCCGTAATGTGGTTATTATGAAATGGACACCTGTCAGAATGGGTGGGTGCGGTAGTCCAGATCGGCGGCGAGAAAAGAAACCCTACCTACTAAAAAAGCAATACTCGTATTAGGAGCGTTATTACCCAATGTGCAGGTCTTACCACATAATAATTGTCCCCACACTTGACGTATGAAACGGCTCCATGTTATGTTCTCTTTAATAATAATAATATGTCTTTGTATTTGAACTGACCGATTTATTATTATTATTATTATTATTATGGCGAGGCTTTTATTATTTATACCAATAGAAAACACATGTGTATCGCGTTAGCAATCTAATTGTTCCAATTTCCACATCAAATTCTATAACAATGCGATTTTTTTCTTCTGTTTTATTATATCCGAGGGTTAATTAATTTTCGTTTCTTTTCATTACATTATGTGCAGCTTTAACGTATGAAAGCGCACCTATAAAACGTGAGATAACATTTTGATAAAATGGAAAGGTGGAGTTACAAAATTTCATTGATTATGATTTTTATAATAATATAAATCATTTTTGTTTTATTGTTTTGCTTCAAGCAAGGACATAATTTGTGATATTGTTAGT
>JARJEC010079761.1:0-34018 GCA_030264575.1 Tachinus sp. AB-2021 | reverse complement strand
TGAAAACATTTAGTTAAGTTTATTGATTATATCTTATTTTTGAATCTTTACAATATCTCGTCAGTAGACTTCTGTGTATTGTATTCTCCTAACTTCATTAATATTGAGCCACATTACACCTTTAATAAAGAAAGTGTATTTTAGTTTATTTTTCGACTATTCTGAGTATTTGAAAAAAAAAAAGATAAAATAAACTGGATCGAACACAAAAAATATATGATCTATTATGAAAAGTGAAACAATTGTATGCTTTTGATTGTTGCCGCTTATAGCAACTTGGAATTGGATGATTGATTTTAAACTTTTTATTTAATTTTATTCTTCTTGTTTGCAAATTACCAGTTCTGATTCTGTCACGAAGCAATAGAGTTGGTCACTGTGATAAGCGCGCGTTATTTCTTCAACTGATGCATTGCTGCTATTGATTGAACTGATATACACATAAAAACGTTTTCTAGTTGAGTTGTTCAACATAAAAAATACATAATTTTAATTTATAAATAAAATAGATATAGCAGATATAAAATATAAAATCTAATTTTATTACATAAGAAATCGTTATACTTTCTAAAATGGTATTGCATTTTGTAATAGGTGTGTTCTTCACGAAAAAACATCGTAGGTGTCCATCACATTTTGATCTTAAATATGGCAGGGAAAATTCACCGCCGGATTCTCCGGTCAAAGAGGTGAATTCCATATTAACAGCACCGCAGGCGGAGGTACAGGACAAGGACGGGATGGAGGTGCGTCCCAAATACTTTAGATGAGTAAATTCGAAATGATATTAATCGGAAATTGTTTAAAGGTCGACCCAAATGTGCACGAGGAATTTCTTAAATGGAAGCAGAGCCCCGCACTTAACAAGGAGGACCCGTTCCTTAATCGGATATATTCTGAAGATATTAATCTCTGCTTGAGTTTCAACAATGGGCCTTTATCGGAGAAAGTCACCGCCGCTGTAGAATCGGGGACCATCTTCATCGAGGCTGTTAGTGATAAGACTAAAACTATGTTTCCTAAGTAAGTGTATTTGTATATGATAATAATCAATAATTATTTATATCTAAATATTTTCAGGAAATGTGCTTTACTCGAAGTTCCAAAACAGTGTTATTACCGAATGAATATTGGCGAGTCGGAGATTTGGTACTCGATATCGAGAATATGTCGAAATAGAGTAAGACTTCAATATGAATTAAAAAAAGTAAAAATAAACAAATATTAATTTCAGATAATTGCAGTCTGTGATTTCTTAAATTATCTCAAATATATTGAAAGAGGTCTTGTTAAAAGTTCTTGTATGTAAACTTAAATAACAACATTGAATATAAATAATATCTTTTCTTTTTTAGCCCATGATGTGTATTGGGAGATAGCAAGACTTCGTAAAGATATGGTACTGGCCCGACTGGGCATAAGTGTCAGTTCCTGACATTACTAAAATACATTTTATAAATGTTTTTATCCTCTACAAATGCTTTTAATAGAGTGCTTTTTATAATGAAAAGTTATACATACACATATATGGATATTTATTGTAAAAATGTGCCAAAATTTATTTGTATATATTTGATTGTATATTAATTAAAGCGAATGGAATATGACAGAGGGGGAACTATTGTAAAAGATGGAGGACAGTTTCAAGATATATCTTATAGATCTGTGTATTTAATAAATACCAAAGACTTTCTAATTTTTAAATAAAATGTGCAAGATAATCCGAAGTGTCTTGTGTTTTTTTTTAATGTTAATATTTTTATTAATAATTGACTTCCTAATTTTGTTTATTAATAATTAATATTTTACAAAGTGAATCAAACTTTTTGTTTTATTTACTAGTATAAAATGAAAGAGAGCTTGGTCAATAATTGTATTTTAGCAGCACAATTTGGAAACAAATAATAGGTAAGATAATATTATTTATTCTGAAAATTATAAAATCAAAATTTATTTTATTTAACTTATCTTATTCATAAACCATATATACATTTCGACATCTATGTGCCATTATCAATGGCGATATGTATATATTGTTTATGAATAAGATAAGTTCAATAAAATACTTTTCTTATTATATTTGTGAAATTTTAATTTTATAATTTTCAGAATGAATATTGTTCAATTCCACCACATTCGGACATCAAATATTGAATAATATTATTTGATAATTTAAATATTGCCAAATGTGTAGGGTGTTCCAAATTAATATTTTTCTTTGAATTTTTTATAATAATAATTAGTGGGTCGCCTATTGGTTGAAATTTGGCATTATTCACCAAAATTTTAAGTTTGAATTTTATTGAGATATTTTGTTAAAAACCTACCTTTTTGTGAGAGGAGGAAATGCTAATGCACTTCTATTCCCATAGAAGTGTGGAACTTGCACCCACTAAAACCTACTCTCTTATCCACATGAGCCCTATATGGATCACCGGTATGGTATTACTTTCCTAGGGTCCAGTCTATTACTTTATATATGTCTGTGTGCGAGTCATGTTGTAGATTCCTGTTATTATGCATTTCCAGTTTGTGTTACCCTGTAGCATCAGACCGATTATGTTTTTTGGCGTAATCTCGGTTTCGACCATGCTAAAATTTCTTCCCGTTCTTGGTGCCATCAATCACAGCTTAGCACTATGCTTTGAGGTGCCATTTGGCTGCAGTATGTGCACTTATCATATTTGTTTAGTTTGAATCAACCTCGGTAGCTGGAAGAGCACCTGTATTCAGTTAGGTTAGGTAGTATTTTGTATGACCGTGTTTCCTGCCTATCCATGACATTATATTCGGTATGAGACACTTTGTCTAGCTGTCCGTGTTTCTGTTCATATTCTATATTTTCTGCCATTTTGCGATGGTCGTCTCTCCGGTCGTTCTTTTTGGTAACTGGTGGTGTTGCCGTGCGTACTTTCTTGTGTCAGTAGATGTAGGGTGACCCTGCCTGCATTTACTAGTAGTGCTCTGTTGGATGTTGTTCAATAGGTTCTAGCTACTCTTATGGCTATTTTCCTTTGCATACTTACCAGGATATTAATGTCTAGTCGTACCTTGCCAAATCACTTATACCTCCGTGCGCACAATGTTCTTAAAAAGGGGTACAAAGTTTTTTCTTCACATATTAATATATAGATAATAATCTTTATTGATGTTTTTATATGAGTGTTACATGTTACTAATCTGCTTCCTCAAAATCACAATTCAAATATTCTTTAAGATTATATGGTTTTAACAATCTTTCTTCAAACTTCTTTACACATATGTGAAAATTTCTGTATGGCAGCATTTTTATTCTGGCTGCAAGTAGGTTAAACAGCTTTAGTTCATAGTTTTTGTTTAATGTCTTTGATTTTATCAATATTAAGTAGTCAAATCAATATCAATAGGTGTTATCCATCCTTGCAAATAAAATTGATATCTTATATCTTGTTTATAGAGAGGTGATGAGTTCGAAAGAAAAATTAAATGGTAATTTTGCTCTGCGAACGCGTGCTAATCATTCCATGTATGCATTGGCGAATGAGTTGCTGTGCATAAATAGAATAGAGATAAAATACAATTTATACAGGGTTGTTCAAAATAATTAACATTTAATACAGGGTTATTTTAAACTAATGGGCATATGTAGGAACTTAATGAATTTTTATCAAAAACGTTTGGTTTTATATATGCTTGTTTCACAGAATGGACATTTTTAGTTATTTTATACAGTGCCGTTCAAAATAATAAATACATTTCAAAATTCTCTATTTTGCTATTAGCAAGATATATTTACAAATAAAAAATAATACTAAAATAGGCTTTATTCTTTAAGGCTCGACGTGCCGCGTCTAAATTTCAGGCGTTTTTGACTCTCGGGGCTCAAACGATTGTGTATTTAATAATTAAAATTAAGAAAATTGCTTTCCTATAGATATGAATGGTGATGAAGGTTTAAACTATTAGTTTTTTTTAGTCATCATTTTTCCTCGCAATTGACATTTAAAAAAATAAGGTTTTTGAATCCGATAGCCAGATAGTTTGTTCTTTTCTAATCAATTCTCCCCAAACTAATATGAAATTAATTAAAATACAAAAGTCACAATCATTTGAGAGCTACACCTCTATTGGCAGCAATTTGTTGTGTTTTACTGCCGTAAAGTATTGCCATCTGTATGAATTGCGTACAGAGCGTATCCTAAAGCACTTAACGTATTCGGGAAAATTTAAATCTGTTTATGCACTAGTGGCTCCCTAAATGATTTTTTAATATAGATATTACCATGGAAACGAGTTTACAATTATCTCCAAAACACCAACCTGACTTTCGCTTGAATATGTTGTGTTCTGTATCTTATCCAGTAAATACATTATATAAAATTTACGTTTCAATAGATCAATTTTATGTTTACGTAAATATGTTATGTAAATAATGCGTAATAAAATCCTAAATTACATTGTTTAACGTAAATCATATGCAAATTAGTTTACGTTATAAAAACGTATTTATGTAATTCAAGTTTGAAGTGCGAAAATTGTTAAGCCATTATCTTATCTCAGAATTATTTATATGTGCAATTGTTTAAATCAAGAATTTTATTTTACTCTGAATATTTTGTAATGACAAAAACACAAAGAAAATGGTAAAATTTTATTCTCGGCACTAAGTTAGCCAAATTTCTCAGTGCGATCTTGGTTGCTAAGTTTCAATAAGATAAATTTTACCGTTGGCTTACTTGTTATTTTGTAAATAATATGCTAACATTATTAACCAAAATAATAGAAGTAAGCTAAGAATGATAGTAGAAGATTTTTTTAACAAATTAAAGTCAGTAAACACATTACATAAAGTTTAAGTTTTGCTTTATTAATTTTAGGGTATATGCAAAATATACGTAAAATATTCAGTAAATAATGTTTCAACTTTGTTTTTGTAGAAAAAATATAAATACAATTTTATCTTCTTGTGGATAAGCAAGTAAATTACATAAATACATGAAAATCCGGACGCTTGTAATAAAAAGGTAAATTATATAAAGTAAACAATGTAGAAATTTAGATATATTTATATATATTTTTATTTTGCAAATGTATAATAAAGTAAATATTATGTTTATTTTAAAAAATATTTTAATATAATACATAAAATAACGTTTATGTTATTAAATTTGCATTATGTATGTCTGACACTATGCTATTATAAATTCAGATGGAAATTAATTACATTAAATTATACTTTAACATTTTAGTTTACTTAATACTATTACTACTATTTTAATTTATTTTTATTATTAAATTTTAATTTTGAGAAAAGACAATGCTCTAGCTATTACTGTATTATTTCTTTCCACATAAATTTAGTCTAATAAAACCCGAGTCCAAGTATGAAGAGTCACAACATTAAATATGCACGTTCTCTAAGTATGCCAAGTCCAACAATTTTTTTTAATAAATCAATTATTTTATTACTTACAATACAAGGTTCAGATTAACTGAATTTATTTTACTAAGTTTTCTATTTTTAGCAGTAACCCAATATGTGCTTGAATTTAGAGTGAACTATTTAACAAACTTTTTAAAGTAAAATTTTTTTATTATAACTACCACTACACACATATTGTGATAGCTACAAGTGCTATATACCGGGTGTATATCTAATCATCCGTGAGAGGATTTTCTAAAAACGCAAGTACTTACAACTTCGGGAAAAAATATTTACGGTTTTTAAAAATGACCGCTAGGAGGCGAAACTGCATTCAGCTTTATAATTTTAAATGTGACCCTAAGTCATGTGTAGTACCGTTGGCTAGGTAATTAAAAATACAATTTTTGTTTGATTTTTTATTTTTCTGCTATGAAAATATTAAAGAAACCACCCCCGTAAAAAAGCCGCTTTTAGCTATTAGCACTTTTTTGCAAAGTTATGCAAAAAAGTTTCATATAAAAGTTATTTAAAATATTTTTCTGTACATTTAGAAAAAAAATATTCAATCGATAGCAGCCGAGATATAAAAAATTGAACTTATCTCATGATGCACAAGAAAATGTTGGTGGATTTTTGTCGTACGGGATTGATGGAGAACTTTTAAGCAAACAATCAAAACATTTACATTTTGTAATTTCAAATTCCCCACCTACATTTATAATATTACAGGTTCTGATTCTACGGGGAAAATGCGTAACTTTTTTCTTTGCGTGATAGTTGGTACGTACTGTAACCAAGACGTATGGTAAGAGGCATACCTACCGCACCGTTTTCAATTTTGCTTTTGTCGATTACAGTTATTTATTCTATTACGCAAAAAGAAAAATGTTATATACAAAAGTAATGTATTTTTTCCGTACAATTCCAAATCTTTCTATAAAATGGGGATTCTGATTTCAGATTTCAAAGTTGGTCAACTTCCCCACCCTCTGGAAAAAGGCGCTGAAGAAAATTTTATAGAATCGGAAGACCCTCATTAAATTTTATGTAAATATTTACTAATATTTTTTGTTTTTTTTTAGATAAAAATTTGTAACGCTTTATGTGTGGTCCAGAAAAACTTTTGATTAAATTTATTTGTCCTGATTATTAGTCTTAGCTCTATTAATAATTAAGTATATAATATAGTTTAGTTTACAATTTAAATATACAATATGACTAAAAAGGTTGTAAATTAGTGTAATTTTAAGAATTGTAACATTACCTACTTTCAGAATTTTTTACATGAAATAGAAAGTTTCAAATTAATCAGAGCAATCATTAATCATTGCAAATACGATATGATGGATGTTTATTATGTAGGTATCTTAAACAAAAATTGATGTATACATGATGTATCAACATTTGACAATGCCAATAACAGTGCTCGTATTTATAAATTTTATAATTAAATTAAATATGAATTGATCTTAATAAAAGGTGTCGCTTCAATTAAATTAATTGGATAAATGACGGTTTCTGTCTTTGACCAAATTCCATTATACGTACTGCGTTATATCAATAGATGGAGACTGCGCACCATTTGGGCCATGTTGTCAAGTTGATTGAAGGTCGTGTAATTTTTTCAAATTATTTTAAAATAATGCAATATTACGCGATAAAATTACAGCGTATTAATTAATTCATAATTGCATTAGTTGATTTGCATGATGATTTGGTTATGTTGTTTACATCACGATAAATATTGTTGACGTTAGAAATGTTGATTGCAACACCGCCTTAAACGCTAGAAAATATAACAAGAATTCCATCGCGATATTTTGTCGATATTTATATTAATTTCAGCAAATATCATTGATTTAACATGTAGTTGTTAGTGAATATAACCATAGGAAGTGTAATAAGTGCCTTAAATGTTGTCTTGCTAGGTCAATTCTTTAGCAATCTTAAGAATAATAAGGTTATGTACGTATGTTGACACTTGAATTGCCATAGAAGGGCGTAAATAACCACCAAAATCTAAAGGAACATGTTTTCCAAGAAGAAGAAGAAACCACAAATATCAACACCAACGAATTTTGAGCATAGAGTCCATACAGGCTTTGATAAACGAGAAGGTCGATATGTAGGTCTTCCGTTACAATGGGCTTCGATTGTTGGCAATAATCAAATACTCAAATCAACTAATCGGCCTTTACCTTTGGTTGATCCGTCTGAGATTACTCCTACAGAAATATTAGATTTAAAAACTATAGTCAGAGGAGATCACAAATCAGAAAATCGCTTGAATATACACCAAGCAAAACCAAATGGAATAGTTCTTCCAAAAACATCGAATGTTGCACGTTCTAATTCACTAAGATCATCAAGTCCACCTAGGTTACGACGAGATATTAAAAATAATACCAATGTACCTCCGGCTGTCCCAGAAGAGCAAATTATGCAATATCCATCGATGAGAAGAGATCCCAAACAACACATACGAGAAAATTCTCCAGCAGAACGATCGTTAAGTAACCATGAGGTTGCACATAATGGCAATGAATATCCATACAATAATCAGAATAATCATAGGCAAATTTCACCTGCCGGTTCTATGGCTTCTGTTCCACCAATGGGTATTAATCATCTCAGTGCACATTCACATTCAAGCATTGGATCACATCAAAGTTTACAACATGCTGGTTATCCTCATCGACACGATCAGAATCAAAATATTAAGAATGGAATTCAGAATCATGGTAATGTGCATATTGCCAATTCTACAAATGTTACTGCTTCCACATCGGCTTCCAAACAACCACATGAACAACGACTTACGCATGAACAGGTAAATAGTTATTATATTTTTTGGTTTACAAATCTATTTTAAAATTTCTTGTTTATATAGATTTACTTCTATCAAATTACTGGTGGTTTGCTATTTAGATAGTGATATTTTTATATTTAGTATTTGTTGCTATTACTTTCCAATCAATATAGTTAAAGCAAGTACCGTGACTATGGAAAACAATGTACATATGTATCAATGAATAATTTAGATATAAAGCAACAGCACTTGCCAGGGTACTTTTGTTTTATTAAAATTTCTTCAAATTTAAGCTTAAGTTACTTAACCAGCTAAATTTTTGCAATACCGGGCATTAGTGCATTATCACAGGTTACCTGCATGCCGAATTCAAACAAAACTTTTTTTATATAGAGTTGTATACGGACAGTTTGTAATTTGTTTATGTTCTACGTTATGGAAACTGTTTTAATATTCTGAAGTACATAAATGGATAAAATGAATACTAAGCCATAATTCTTATAGCAATTTTAAATGAACTCATATTGACTATTTCTCTTTATACTTATAAACCAATCATATCAAGCTATTTTTAAATTTTTGACCAATCAGATTCCACTTACACTAAAAATTGAACTTGTGCGTGAATTACAGCAATAAGTGTACTGGCGCTAAGCAACGAAATAAATAAATTGAACTTGACAAATTAATTAATAAATGTCAGTGTCAGATGATTAACCCCATCAATGTACAGAAATCAGATTAAATAATATCTGAAAGTATTGGATATTTATACCAAATTTAATTGCTCGGGAAATAGTATGCTAAATATATTTTATGCAATGAAAATTATCTAGAAAAGTTTGCATTCAAAATATGGTTGCCTTTAAGAAACTGCATTCATTCATGTTAATTGTATTTTGATCAAATTACAATCAAAATAAATTCATGCATTTCTGAGCAACCATATTTTTCAGGCAAATTTTTTGATAATTTACAATACACTTAAATATATTAGTATTGAAAATAGTAAATAAAGACAATATAACCTCTCGTTTTTAAATAAGAGTTATGATGTTTCAATATTAATGTAATTTTAATTATATTTGTTATAATAAATGATTGTGTATGTAAAAATTAATAATTATAGTACAAATATTAATCTCTGTTTAAACAAAAGAATGACATTGGTGTACATGACATATATTACATATTTATAGGAAAAATGGTAAAATTTTATCAAATTAATTATCTTTTACTCAGAAATTAGGTATTCTAAATTGTAATTATTTATAACGTATACTATCTACTATCTATACATAATCTGATTAGAGATAATTATTATTTATAAACTATCACTAGCTGTCGCAAAGATTGCAATTTCAAATAAGACGTTCTTTTACCAATATAGTTAATAAGTAATGAGGAAATTATAAAGTTATTCTGACAACAGTTTTTTTTTAAGTTAGAGAACATGCATTGCTTGTTGCTTATTGATTATACATATTGTCATACATTTTTTATTCAGTTACATTTATCTCAAGCATGCAAACACACATAGATATTAATTAATCTATAGTCAATTTCTAGTTTATTTTTCATCAATTTACAATATATTTTGATGAATTCTTCTTGCTTTTCTACACTTTACATTTTTTGGATGTTTACTTAAACATTAATTAATATTTTGTAACAACTTTTTCTCTACATTTGGTAACTTTTTATTGTTTTTCCTTATTTTTTATCATTTCACAAGATACCTTGATATTTTCTTAACTTTGCAAAACATTTGATTCATTTTCAAATATTTTATAACATCTCACATTTTTTAAAATTTTGCCCTAAGGTTTACTGGTTTTCTCAACATTTTTTCGACATTTCTTAATTATTTCAATTAATTTTTTCATCATTGCAAAACATTTTTTATATTTTCAGGTGGCTTGACTGTTGCCCTTTAACGTAATTATACTGATTGGGATCTAACCTATAACTTTCAATTCCATTGAAATTATTGTTTAATTATTCAAAAAGAAAATGTTTAATGAGTATAATCTATAAACATTCGTCTCATAAATTCATCTGTCAAAACATCACGAACGTCTACGGGATAAAAACAATAATCTAGTTATTTTTAGTGTGCAGCTCTGAATTTCACAAATTTCACAAATCTTGAAAAACATAAACATAAAATTCTAAAGTCAAAGTGAGTGGTTGTGTGCTCTTCTTATAAGTGATAAAGGATACTAGACTATCTGTCTAGAAAAGCCAATATAATTTAGAGACAACCAGTAAAATTCCTAGTTTTTTTTTGGCTTGAATTTAAAAATCCTTAATCACGGTTGCTATTCCTGTACTGCTGTGCAATTCAAAACAAAACTCATCACTGAAAACAAGCACTAAAAAAATCTTAAAAAATAGACATGTTTAAAACATTTTGAAGAGCACTATAATAGATGCTCATGTGGTCTGCAATTATTCCCTGTTCTCCGTATTGTATTTTAGCAACATTTTTTTGTTTTACAAGTTTGATTACCTCTTACCCTCTTTTCACCTCTTCTTCTGTTTTGCTATAAGTTCTCCCTTTTTTAATTTTTATGTCAAAAGCTGATTTTAATCCCCTTTTTATTTTCTCTCAAAGTTCCTAGTAAATCAGTGTTGTTATTTTTCAAATATCGAGCAAGTAGTATGCTGGTATAAAATGATCTGTTACAAAACGATGTCATTCATGAAGCAAAACTTTTCCTAGATTTACTACTACTGATCCTGACTTATCTAAATTATCCAAGGATAAGTCCTGATCAGAATATACTTACAAAGACGCTAGAGGTTACCTACATTTGGA
This sequence comes from Tachinus sp. AB-2021, assembly GCA_030264575.1. Taxonomy (NCBI): domain Eukaryota; kingdom Metazoa; phylum Arthropoda; class Insecta; order Coleoptera; family Staphylinidae; genus Tachinus; species Tachinus sp. AB-2021. Next base: position 22,984 of record JARJEC010079761.1, on the reverse strand, counting down.
AATTTTGTCGCTAATTCTGGAATTCCAACCTCAACTATTGGGTTCTTTAATGTGCACCCAACATCTAGATAGTATACAGAACCTACAGTTTTTCTTCCTATCCGAAAGATGTGCTCAATAAGACATTTTCTTTACCTGAAAAAGTTGGCCACTCCCGGTCTATTACATCCCATATATTGATTGCACTCTAAAATTTGCCTTAAAATTAGAACATTTTGCAGAATATTTTGTAAATTGAACTAGAAAGAATGTAATTTTCAATAAGTTACTACTGTATTTTTGAAGTGAAAAATTTATAGGGAGATGTGAGTCTGAAAAAGGAACCTGTTTAAGATGAAACACTTTGTTTGGAGGGGATGCAGTCAGAGAATGCAAATGAGCGCTTGTGCACAAGTAAGAGAGATATAGAAATGCAAGCAAGAGAAACTAGTAGCATTTGTAACCAGTATCATTAAATGTTCAATAATTATCATACCTGTACAATATAAAAGCATAATATTGTCGGCTTAATTCGCAAAGGTTGAAAGTTCATATATGCTCAAAAATAAGGTAGTGACGATACGAGGTAAAAAAAAGTAAAGCTATCATTTGCCGATATTGCTATAAGTCACAAAATATTACAGGTGTACAAAAATTATAAAACAGAATATGTCGTAACTCCCTATTAATGCTTACAATCATAATTAATAAAATGTTTTTTTATTTTTTTTCAAAAATTAGTGATTTGAGACATTCGACCTTACGATTGTAAATCTTTATTATTTGCACAATATACGATAATTTTCAGATTTGTCATTTTTAATTCATGTACTTATATTTCAAAAGAAGTTTTACTTCTGGTGTGTAGCATACTCACTTCTTTTCATTATTGCAATATTTTTGATTCTTTGTAATAAATTTTTCTATTTGCATAAATTTTCAGTTCAGAGCTGCTCTGCAAATGGTCGTGTCTACAAGAGACCCAAGAGAGAACCTCGATCAGTTTGTTAAAATTGGTGAAGGTTCAACAGGAACAGTGTGTATAGCTAGGGAGCGAAATACTGGTCGTCAAGTGGCTGTAAAAAAAATGGATCTGCGCAAACAGCAGCGACGGGAGCTTTTATTCAACGAAGTGGTTATTATGCGAGATTACCATCACCCAAATATAGTTGAAATGTATGATTCATATCTGGTAAATGATGAGTTATGGGTGGTCATGGAATTTTTGGAAGGGGGCGCTTTAACTGATATAGTTACACATTCCCGTATGGACGAAGAGCAAATTGCAACTGTTTGCAAACAGTGCTTAAAAGCATTGGCATATTTACACTCCCAAGGTGTAATTCATAGAGATATTAAATCAGATTCTATTTTACTGGCTCCGGATGGTAGAGTGAAACTATCCGATTTTGGATTTTGTGCACAGGTTTCACAGGAGTTACCCAAACGAAAATCGTTAGTTGGCACTCCTTATTGGATGTCTCCTGAAGTAATCAGTAGACTACCATATGGGCCAGAAGTTGATATTTGGTCATTAGGTATTATGGTAATTGAAATGGTGGACGGGGAACCTCCATTTTTCAGTGAGCTTCCTTTACAAGCCATGAGAAGAATTCGTGAGATGCCTCCACCAAAATTAAAGAATGCTCATAAAGTTTCACCAAGATTACAAAGCTTTCTGGATAGAATGTTAGTAAGAGATCCAGCTCAACGTGCGACTGCAGCTGAATTATTATCACATCCGTTCTTAAGACAAGCTGGTCCACCAGCCTTACTTGTCCCTTTAATGCGAAATACTAAACATTAATTTACCGGTGATTAATTTTTCATATTTATGACAAAACCGAAAGGTTTGATTTCTTTTAAAAAACGAGATTGTTTTAATCTATTAATATTTATTCTTTAAAAATCTTGTTGAAAATTAATTTTATATATTTTTTTATTTAATTTTAAGAGTTAATTATTTTGGGAATATGTTTTAAATATTAGAACGCCTTATAAGCAACGATCGTGAATCTCAATATATTTATCAAACGTGATCTGAAAAGCCTTAAACTCTCATCACATATCATCTGTTTTAATGATTGATATTATTGATTTTATATGTATACATGGATATATTTGATTAATCCCTCCTGTTGATATATATTCGAATTCAAATGCATTTATTAAAAAATTGATATATATTTGTTAAGCAGCTAGAATTTTGATTCCAAATGCGACCAGTATTAAAATATAGTATTAAGCCGTCCCATCTCGAACATGTGCCTTTCCCACCCTCGAATGAAATTTTGGCTTTAGTGATTTACTGCTATTATTACAAAGAAAATGTTATGATTTTTCTCATTTTTCTTTCAATGTACTTTTATGTAGGCTCTATATACTCCATTATACAAATACTGTTTTTATAATAATTTATAAGCACTGTAATTATGTAAACATTTATATACTTAGTAATATATCTATATTGAAAATAAAGTTAATTCTGTTTATTGTAAATGTGTCCTAGTGATCCGATGAATCGACTTATCTCCTAGTGGTATGGTACGGGCAACTGTATACTGGCCTGCAATGCAAAAGCATCTAATATTAGGAATATTGTCTTTCTTTACAGTGCTGAGAATGCTTACCATGGTGGTTCGCGTAGCAGTGTTGGTTTTGGTGGTCCAAGAGGAAGGGTTCTTTGATGTGGAATGGCGAACTAAATGGAATGGATTTCGGTGATCAAATAAGGACGTTTAGTGAGTGACAGCAAAATAGGCACTTTAAAAGAAATCTACCATTAACATTGCCAATTAAGGGGTTTGAAGTCATAGTCTTTTTCTTTTGCGCTGGTCAATGTTTAGTAAAAGTGCTAGTAGACAGTAGACCTTATTTAAAAAAATAATAAATTGACTACCACTACCCTGCTTAGTAATATATGATCTTTGTTTATATACATTCAACAATGTTCACAAATTTACGATTGATGTTCATCAAAATGCCACAAGAAATAGGGGGCAAATATGTTAAGTGTTATCATCTTAACATCATCTAAAAATTATTATTTTTTGATGATATGTATATTGAATTAAAAGATCTTATTATCAGTGCTTTTTTTGTCATTGAATGCACTTTTCTAACTTTTTTCTCGGATTTTAAAATTAACATTTTTTTAATTTAATGTTTTAGAGACCGGATTACTAACATTTATGCTTATGTTAAATATTTATAGCATATACAATATTTCTTTAAATGTCCACGAATTAGACGAAAATAATCACATGGAGAACCAATTTTTTTAGGCTTTTTTGCTTTTTTTTAAGTTTTTATGCTTATTTAAAGCTTTTTTAACATACTTGGTTAACAAAAGAAAATTATTAAAAAAAAACTAAATAAAACATTTAGCACAATATGTTATTTTCACCAGTTCTTTGAAAAACGCAAGAACATTCTTTGTGATTCAACGGTTTCAGTGGTTTGAAATGTTACTGTCCAGTTTCTCGTAGCTGATGTATGCAAAAGTGAAGAATTGATTTAATGCGGTGATACTCAAACTGACAGCACATTTTTTAATCCAATCATGTTGAAGAAAAAGTCTACAATAGAACGGTATTGTAAAGATTACCCAGAATAAACATAATTTACAATATTGTCGTGAATACAATAACGTTTCTCAACAATCAGGCAATATCGTTGACTAAATCAATAAAAATAATTGGTGATTTTAAAGATGGCATGCATATGTGCTGTTCTAGGATCTAAGAGTCAAAAAGTAAAACAGAAATTAGGGGACTATTTAAATGGTTTTCAAATATTACATAAAATATAAAATATCAACTACATTGTTAGCAAATGGCTATAGCAAAATTTAAATTCTTTAAAAATAACAAGTCAACGTTGAAATAAGTTTTTCAATTTACAAAAACATATTTAGCAAGAGATGGTAAAATTTTCAAATAAAACATTTAGAACATTTAATAATGTACTCTTTTAGACAGAGTTTGGCCTGCTATAGAATGCATAACGGTATTTGGTTTTTATTCAACTTTTGAATTTTATTTAATTTTTGAATTATAGACAAAGGATATTTCCTTCATTGGTTTGATCTCGCATAATAATTAGTAATTGTATTTATGTTCGTAAAATAATATTTTTAACTAGAAATATAAATATCATTTTGCACCTTTTTATAAATTGCGTTAAGCTTTTTTCAGAATTTTTGTGCTTTTTTTCAAAAGTATGTGTTTCTATTAAGCATTTTTCGCATACATTTTGTGCCATTTTAAGTAGTTAAAAATATTTGCCTAATGAAATTAGATGTAAAAGAATGTTTTTTAATTTTTTAATTTGTATATGTTAAAAGATAATTTATAGAGATGTAATTTGGCCGAAAAGCAAAGAAATAAACAAATAATATTATTTTACATTTTTAAATATGTAAATTAACATATTTGCGTAAAAATGTATATAAATAGTGTAAAATTGAATGTTCTGTAAAAGTAAATTTTACGTAAAAAAATAAAACGTTCTTACGCAAATTTATAAACTTAACTGTATTTTACTATATTTACATTAATTAATTATATTGTATTTTCGGTTCCATTGGTGGCCGTTTCGTAAAACGTTTAATACTTCCTGGTTTACTTATCAAAATTATAACTAACAGTGATATGTGGGTAGTGCCGTTATTTTTATAGATGCATAATTTACATTCATTCTCTTGTACATTTCTTTCTGTCTTCTTTACCTATATCTCTACCTCTATCCGTAATTTCATTCCGAATTATTATTGCATTTGCTCTCATTTCTTTTACTTGTTTGCCGACGTATCCGTTTGTATTGTTTTATCTTTTTCCATCCGTTTCATTTTTTAATTTCATTTTCACATTCAAGCATTCTTGTTCTTTTGCACATCTATTCGTAATTTATCTTTCTTTCTACTAGTACTTTATACGGTTGTGTTTTTTTATTTGCTCATATCTTCATCTTCACATTTCTATCTCATAATAACATTCTTCTTACTTAGCCATGACCCTTACATACCCTTTATTTTGATACTTTCTCCCACTATCTTATTTGTTTTTTTTATTAGCTTATTATATGTCCATTCTCACTATTATTTATACTAATAATATTTCCGAAATCTTTAAACCGTCTTATTTCCTCAAAGCTTTGCTCTTCCCATTGCCCATTCTATTTTCTCCGTCTTTGTCTTCATTTTCTAAACATAATTGTTTATCTTTATTTACTTATTTGTAAAATATTGTTTCCGATTATATTTTTATTTTTTCTGTTTCTCTGCCTACAATCATCATGTCATCGGAATAAGCTAACACATTATTACCCGCTATAATCAGCATTGTTTCTAGCTTCATTTACATATGTTATGTATGTCTCAAACAAGAATCACTGTTTTGCCATCCAGAATTTCTAGCCTGAGTCTTCTCTTCCATTCTTTTTATCAAGTGTTAGATATCCCTTTTTAACTGAATCAAAACAAGTTTTTCAGTTATTTCTGCTTACGCCAGTTAAAACTGTTTGACCTACGTATTCAAGTTACCATTTTTGTATTATTAAATTTAATACGTAAATTACATTTAAATTTTCAATAATTTTTCTAGTAAATCAGTTAAAACATCTCCAAAACTTTCTGACTAAACTAGCATCAATAATGAATAAACGTGTAAATGCAAAGATTTATACTTATCATATTACCTTCTTAGAGTGGACTTTTTTAGAATAATATTAAGGAACATGATATTGGGATATAAGGGTACAATTAAATAAGTTGCAAAGTATTTATACTGACTTTATTATAAACAATTAACAAAAGCAACATTTGAAACAAAAACAGGCACATTTACAAATATATAAATGTATATATTATTGCTGTTCTTCTACTTTACATATTTTTCGTTTACTTTTTATTATTATTGTAATATTTGTTGTTGTTGTTTTTAAAAAGCTCTAAAAACGTCCTAGAAAAAACAAAACATATCATGATATGTACCCTGCATACATTACAGGAGTCGTCTCTTATAATAATAATTACTCACTCAATTGTTTAAAAAAGAGATAAATTTCTCTAAACCGCAGATTAGGAAATATGTTGGTTGTTACCACTTTGTTAAGTGAGCTTTCTTCATGTCCGTAAAATGAACAATTTCTATACAAACCTACGTGACCATATATACTTATATATATTTTGTTTATTATCTGATTATTACAGTCTGAGTCTGATTATTAAGTATGATTGTTAATCAACACTTTTTTTAATCTACGCATTTCTTCTCACTACATTCTAAGTTTTTCCTTTATAATCGGATCGCGCGGATGGAACATATAACTTATTAGGATGATATGTAAGAATAGTAATAATTATGAATTGGTGATAAATATATTTCATCCGCACTATCCTAAATTTTTAATCAATACATTATGTTTTTTGTTAGGTAAATATAAATACTATGAGTGGAATGTTTTCAACTGTTAATTAATTAATAGTAAAATATAAAGTATGACTAGAAATTTTTACAATCTTAATCAGTTCGAGTTGCATTTTTATAAACTAAATGAATGAGATGAAATAATTGAAACATTCAGACTTATTTCATAGTTGGCTGCATTTTTATTAATCTGATGTAAGACTATTTCAACTTTATAACTATTTAGATTCGATTGATACTATTACAATTTTTAAGCTTATCATTAACTTGGTGTTCTAGTTTAATAATGTCACATATTGTCGTAGACCACTTATGTCTGTCTATAATTTATTGTAAAAACTGCAATCAATATGATTGAATAACTTCTAATTAAACTGAACCAACATCAATGCACAATATCAACTAACAGCCAACTATGTTTTGTAAATAACATAGAATATTTTGTAAGGAGGCGGCTTCATTGCAGCCGTGTGTTTGTCAACGCGCAAAGACTATACCACACGTCCGCGATGAGGCACTATACCATTTTAATCACAATCAGAAATTAAGTATCTGATAGTGACATATTTTAATTAATTATTTAAAATTAAAATGGTTAATGAATGCTTAGAAAATTATTAACTGTTAGTAAAGTTTAAATATAGATTTCTCTTTCACTTGCTATAAATCTGCTATAAACCAATATGGAAATATGAATTGTTGTGTTTTAATGTATATTTTTATACTTGCAATATTATATGCATAATACAGAAAAGGATTAAAATAAAAATTTTGCTATGTTTTAGCTGATTATTACCAAGTAAGAAATTATACGAACTCTTTACTTTGCATCCAATCGGAAATTTTTTTTAAGTAAAGTTTTATTTTAATTTAAAAAATAATTACTGACCGATTGTGAACTTGTAAACACAAAAACTTTATATGATTATTGTTTTTATTAAAAAAAGTTCAAATGATTCAAAAATAAAATAAAATCGAATTGTAGGCGATTGGCGACGATGATTTATTCTTGTTATAAGAGGCAGTCAGTTTTTTAATTGTTTTCTTTTTCATTTTTTATTAATAAAATTTGATTTTCTACCTCGTATAATTTGATATTTTTTTTAATTCTTCCCGTATAAAATATTTTGTGTGTGTGTCCTATTTAATATATAATAATTATTACATTTTTGTTTTGTTTATTTTAAATTCTTCACATTGACTCCATTTGTTCGGTGAGTTCCAAAATTGGAGATTCACTTAATGGCAGTAAAGGGGGCCATACGTTGCCAGAATATTGCTGGAGGCCCTAATCAATAAAAATAAACTTCTTTGTATGGTATGCACACAACAAACACGTTTCAATCTAGTTAAAAAAATTAAATAAAAACAATTAAAAATAAGTCAAGCTAAAAGATCAAAGAGGAAAATTTATTTACTAATATTGATTGATATTATTCTATAAAGTAGCATTACTTTATAATGTGAACAAAGTTTTGCGGTTTCTTAAATAAAACATAATGCAATGAAAAAAATATCCTATGGCGAGTTATCACATGTTGGACAGTTTAGATGCCTTGAAATAACTTATTTAACAGTGCATATTTGTGACTATGGTATTTCATATAAATGCTGGCAGAATGACATACAAGTAATTCCACTGAAGCACTAACCAGTTTATTGCACTCATCTTTCGATTGAATCGAAAATTGTAAATGAAAGTATAGAAAGACGCAACAATATAATTTTTTTTATTTTAAAGAAGCAAAATAGGTTGATGAAATGATAAATATAAACCTATATAAAATGTAATAACATTTTTATGAAGTTAAAAATTGTAATAAGAATTATAATTAAAGAATTTTTAGCAATATTGAGTCAAAAAGTCTATAACAACGGATGGGAATCACTAAATAAAACAACGCCATACAAGAAAAATAATAGACAAATCACTACAAAATATTATCCATTGGACCACAGCTGTCGTCCAAGGACAATGCAACGCCCCGGGAAAAACTTAAGCAAATCTAAAATAAGTTTGTCAATTATTTGAATTTTGTTTTATAATTAAGATATTGTTTAAAAACTGATAAACATGTAAAACTTTTCCTGCCAGAAAAATTGAAATCAGACAAAATACGTGTTTGTGAAATGGTGACAAAACATGAGTTTAGGCTTCCAAACCCCAAAGACCCTTGTTTATTGGATAGCTTCCATTAAAAAAAACATTTTATTAGTAAAGCCTTTCAAAATATGAAAATGGGGAACGAATCTTGTATACTGTTTGAAATACGCCATTATATAGGTTGCATTTAAAATACCAGGCAATATAATACAATGATTATACAAAAATTATAATGTCATAAAAGCATTACAAATTTTGACATTTTGTATTAACTTTTATGATAATTACTTCAAAATTCTGATATTTAATATTAATTGGAATGGGCAGCGATAACACAATGTTCAAATTGCCGAATATTATTAAATAAGAAAAAATAGTGGCTGTCATAATTTATGACCACTATTAAGATTGCATACAACTGAAATTTATACAAAAATATGGTACTCTCAACTTATATTAATAGACTTTCCTCTTTGTTGTAAATTTAAAAAAGACATGCTGGGTTAATGGGTTGTTAAAAAAATAAAAAAATATGTAATAGTCAACTATTAACGCAATACTTGATATTTATATTGTTTCATTTCGTTCAAGTGCAATAATAATTTGATAACAATTAATAAAACTAAAATAATACATTTACTTGATAATAAAATAATTAAATAACACAGACACAAAAACGTTTTGTACTAAAATCACATAATGCAAGTTCTTATTAAGATAAAAGAAAACAGTTTCTTTTTCAACATTTTATAATTGCTATAAAAATATTAGTATAGAATTTTCCTTGATTGATGTAATAAAATATATGAACACTATTTCATATTCTGCGTTTATAGAATGGCGGTGTTTGCTTTTGTCAGATTAAACAACACGTTTAATCTGACGTTTAATTAATTTGTGTAAGTTTTTTAAACACAATTTCTAAATTCTGTTTTTTCCGTAAATTTAGTGACTGAATAATAAAAACGCTGAATATTATATTTTTCAAGGAATGATCAATTAATTTACTTTATATTAATATTTCCATAGGAAATAAATTCTTTCTTTTATTAATAAGAACCCGGTTTTTTATACCTGATTCCAAGTTGCAGGTGCTTGCCAAGAAGCGGCTGCAGTTTGAACGTTTTCTGATATTTGACAGGAAGTCTGCAGATTCCCCGGCAATGCGTTCCAAGCCTCTCCAGCCGTCGAACCTTCAACTAAAGCTTGAAAGGCCAATAAGTCTTTGCTCTCGGTTTCGGATAGTGGCAGGGGAGGCAGGACCGGCTGCTGTTGGGCAATTTTATAACTGGCCTGTCGCAACATCTGTCGCCTAGCTAGGGAGTGATCAACGCTTGTATTAGGCGACTGGTGTGACATAGCACACTGTTTCTGCAATATCTGTCGTTTCTGCTGCAAAAGCCGGTGCTGCATGGCAGTTTGTAATTGCAACGGTTCCTGGCTATTATTGGCATAGCTAAAATTATCGGGGAGGCTCACACGTTTGTTTGAACGCGGCTGGAGGTACTGTGTGTGTTGCTTCTGCCTTTGAGTAACTTCTTCGGGCGGATCCCTTGCTTGGTATTGCGATTGTAGCCTTTGCGCCTCCCGCTGCACCAAATGCATATCTAAAACTCCTTTGACTTTTGAATTTTCATTCAATTTTTGAGAATTGAACGCGACAACACCGCCGGCACCACCGCTTTGTGCTGTTGCTTCAGCAACTTGTTGAGCTACTAGACCATCGCTGGCCCGTCTTCCTTCCCTAAAATCAACGGGAGATCTTGTAATACCCCTGGTCGTCTTATAATTGGTCATATGCACTAAAGGATTGTGTTTATGTATAACAGATCTAGTATTTACTGAATACTTGGGTATAGACGACAACGCATTCGAGCTAGTTAGGGTGGGTTCTGGTAAGTTTCTATCTGTTGTAGTACAACTAGGTAAGCTATTGGTAAGTTCACTGGAATCAGAGAGTGGATACTCTAGGCTTTCGAAATTACTATCACAACTGAGATTCTGACTGAGGCTCTTTGATGTGTTGAAATTTGTGACTACTCCACTTGAGGAACTGGACGAAGCGTAGCTGAGTCTAGGGGTGTGCGTATGTGTAGTTGTATGTTCCTCAAGATCAGTTTCCACACCCTCATCAGTCGAACTTGAATACTGAGTTTGGATTTCACCACTTCTATACCCACTATAAGAGTAATATATTATTATATTTTAAATAACTTAAGTTAAATAAACTAACCTCGAGTAAAACCTGGTTAGAGATCCACCTTTATTATCAACATCCAAAGAATTTGGTTGACAAACTGCGCCGTGCATGAAAGAATATGTAGGAATATGATTAAGAAAGTCTCTAAATGGAGGAACATCATTACTACTACTACTAGGGGGGCCAACCGCGGATTGCTGCAAGGTGTTCATTAATTTATTAGCCTCCGTCGTAATGCTGAAGGCATTCGCGGAGGCTTGGTTTAAAATTTTCAACGCGTCCTCACTGTTTGTTGCCGCTAATAATTTCGCGGCATCGATACCGTGAGAAGGCGGTGAATCACAGGATCTGGGACTCGAACTCAATTTACTGTTGCTAGCCGTCGGAGTTGTTGATGACGAGTTATGCAGCAATCTACGACAATCCTCACTTGTGCTTGCACGATTTATTTTACGCATTGCTTGTTCGGCAATACTAGATGGCCGTCTTCGTTGTACTTCTCGCGTGCCACTTTGTTGTTCACTGCCCACCAATTGATGTCTCAATTTTTCCAACAATAAATAATATATTGCGGCATGATGGTCGTAGCTGCCTAAGCGAATTGACTGTAATTTGAAAAACATAATTATATTTTTTTATATTATCAATGCAGTAGAATTAATAAAATCAACTTTTTTTAAAAATAATAATTCATTTTTAAACATATTTTAAAATATCTGATTCTTACATATTAATTAATCTCATTCGTTTGCATTTTTAGGGTCAGTGTCTGAGTGTCTGCATATGTCTGATACTGAGGAACATTAATTAATTTGTCAAGTTCGATTTGTATATATTGTTTTTTTTTCCTCTATAATTATGAACAATCATATCAAGCCATTTTGAATTTTGAATCAAAATACTTTAATTTTACACGTGTGCAAATTATCACTCAGCAGTCATAGTTGATAAATAACAAATGCCTGTCATAGCGAATTTAAAAGATATTTTTATGCGGGTATATGTATTTTTTGCATTTGCAATTACTGTAACTGATAATGAGTTGCGTAGTGCAAAGCAGTTTTCTGTCTGCGATTAAATACTATTTTGAATTGTTAGTGTTATTTGAAATAGTCGGAATAACATAAAAATCAATGCAAACATGTTGTAAAATGGGAAAAAAATTACGTTTGTTTTAAAAATTGCGAAATATTTAGATATTACTGCAAAAATGCCGTGTAAAGTTGAAAACATCAAAAAATTAGTAGTAATTGACAAAAAACGTTGAAAAAAGCAATGCTTAAAAATTACACAAAAAAAATAAAAAAGAAGGTAATTTTATAAAAAATGTAAAAAAATACAATAATACGATATAAAATGTCAAGAAAAATTGCTAAATGTGCAAATAAAAAAAAACAAATGTAAAAAAAATTAATCATATAAAATGGCAATATAAGTAAAAAAATTTCCAAAAATTGATAACAATCTGAAAATGTTGGAAAAGTCGAGATGACCAACCTTGTGACACCTTGGTTGAAAGGTCATTAAGTCAGTAATTCAACTGTATTTATATAGGTATGCATTTAAATTAAAAAGAACTATATGAAGTCTGACACCTGTCAACAATGTATCAAAATATGCCCCCTTTAAAATTAAAAAAAACCTGTTTTAACAACTTTAATTGTTTGCCTATTTAATATTAATTTAAAAAATAGACTGCGTATTAAAAAAATTAAAAAATGCACAGCTAAATTACTGACAAAGATTTGTCAAATGAGGTGTCACAAAGTTTAAAATAGTATCACCCGCCATTTAAAATTTTCTTAATTTGTTCGTTGGAGGAGAAAACTGACACACATGTCAAAAGATGATCCAACCGCAAAATAAAAATTGACGTATTTCGGGAATTTTTTGTTTTGCACTAATTTCTGAGATATCACGGGTAAATACTTTTGAAAAAAATACGTTAATTGGTTGACATTCATTAAAGAGAAAGATATTAATTCACATGACATACAAATCGACAAAATAAGGTTAAAGTGGTTCTGTGATGTGCAAATAATTTTTATCGCCTCAAAACTTATTAAAAACCTATTAGGTTTGGTTCTTTTTGATAAAATATATTAAGAGTGAAATGCATTCATGATTTAATGAGTTTGTATCTTTCTGTTTAATGTCATCTTATATATATAACATACCATAAACAATCATTTTTATGGGTGTAAATCCTTTTTAAATATATAAATTATTAATATTTACCTCTCGAGTTTTACTGCTATCAATATTAAGACTCTGCATTAGTCTAAGAATCTGTTCGTTTGGTTGACTTGTAGAGACTGCCACTGGAGGAGGTAGATTTGGAGGTACCTCTATCTGCATCCATCGATGCCTCTTAATCTGCGTTATACTGTAACGTTTGCTAGGCTCCAACACCAACATTTTCCTAATCAATGATTCACAATCTGAAAATAATAAACTACTTAAAACGTTTTTATACCGATGAATGGTCATTATCAGCACATTAAATGTCAGCTGGAAATGACTTCATAATATAATTAATCATAGAAGATAATTGTACTCCACATTTATTTAAGTAAAAGTTATAATGTTTGTCGTTTGTATGAAAATATATTTAACAAATATAGCAAACTAAAAATGCAATAATCTAAGAAATAGATTTTATCAACGAATTAAAAAAATAATATATACATTCTAAATTGTTTTGCAAGTCCACTGGAAGACGTAAAATACATTTTCGTCAGCTAAATTTCAATTGGGAATTTAAAAAAGAGTGCGCGCTGGCGATCATTTAGCCTGTGCGTGCGCTCGAGCAATGACGCACGTGCTGACGTCAAACCAGAGAAGAGAGCGAACCCCAAAGTGTGGGTGGGCAACTGGAATGTTGGGAAGTTTTAGAGCCCCAAAGTCACCCTGATTAAATTTAACTGAATCAAAATTTAGTATAATCTGCACTTTTCAAATATTAAGTTATTTATGTAGTATTAGAATAAACACGATGTTTAAAAATGATTATAGTGTTCGTTAACATCTGATTATTAATCAACATCATAATTTCGCACAGGTACCTGTAAACACGACAATTATTATTCCTATTATATATTATTATTTTTTATCTTGCAATAACTTTGTCGTCATGTGATAATTAACGTGTGTCATGTTTATTTTATTAATACGTAATTCTAAACGCACGGTTTGACCGCAAATGTAGCATGCCAATAATTCCAATAACATAAAGAACATCTATTGGATATAATTGTTTGAGGTGACCATAGTGATAATACACGGTTATGGCAGTGTTTATCTTTTGTTCGTAAACTTTGAAAATGCGTCAATAAGTTAACTTAAAGACTTACTTTGTATTTTTACTCTGTTTTTTTTTTAATTAAGTTATTGTTATAGATATTATTTTAAAAGATTTATTAAATTGTTAGTAAAAATAACAAAAGCACAAATCGCAAATTTAAAACTATATAATACTTATATTGACATATTGTAAATGAGAATGGAAAAAATCCTATATAACTATATAATACCACAATACTATTGTTTTATAAAAACTAACAACTTTTAATTATAAATAATAAATATAATTAATTGAGGCGACCGTAACTATGAGATAGTAACTAGAGTTAACTAGAGTTTTCTATGAATGATAGAAATTATATCATCGGTAGGTCAATCAAGCTCGAAAACCATTATTCTACTAGTTTGGAAAATGTATTAAATATTTAATAACTAATATTTTAATAATTTTTATCATAATATTTTATATAACAATTGTTTCAAAATTTAAAAACCGTACCAAGATTTCTACTTTTGTTACTATAGAAGTGAGTAGTGTTTATTCGGTAGATAAAATTGACGGAAGTTCTTCTGAGATTCAAGAAAATCGTCGGATGATAGCTGCGTTGCGTTGGCAAGTCAGTATTTATTATTGGTAAAATCAATCTAAGAAAAATTTAAAAAATGCTTTATGTCAATTTGATAATTGGTGTGAAGACAAACAAAAATCCAAAAACATACAAAAAACAACGTTGAAAATTATATACTCTTTGGCGAGAACAACTTTTTCCGTGAATATAAGTACAGATATAAAGAAGTTTTCAAAAATCAGTTCGATATTATTCTAATAAATCCAATATTTTTACAAATCTAGAAATAAAAAAAAAATAAGTAAAGTTAGTGACTTATTACAACTATACAAGGTATAGCTTTAGAAGGACAACTGCCACAATAGCAGCCTGCGGACACAACTCCAAGACGCATGGTGGACAATAAATGTTTTAAAAGGATACACCGACTAAGTCGGATGTAAGCTTCAAGTAGCCACTAAAATATTAATAAAGAAGAGCTTAACGTAAATAATAATTCAGTTTCTACTTCCAACTCCTATTCCGGAGTTTCATTGACGAAACATGAAATGTAACAGTTAATATTATAATAAAGATTAAAAATAATATGTAGAACTTAAATTTTAAACATTCAGTGTTGAAAAACTATTTCAGCACTCGTTAGAAAGTATTCAACTTCTAGCTCAAATTAATATTTTAAATTTTAATATTTTTCAAACTGAACAAAAACAATATTTCGTTTTAATTTAGAGTAATCTCATCATATTTTGTAAAAACAAGACATAATATTAAATTTGTAATAACTGATCTGATAAAAACATAGCAAAAGTCACCGTATTTTATGAAAAACGTAACCTATTACTTATTTTAGAAAAAATGTCGTTTGTTGATTTTGACCAAAATGCATGTTAAAAAATTCATAATTGCTAACATCTAGTGATGTTTCATTAATAAAAAAAAATTATATTTAGCAAATTCAGAGTATCTTTTACTACAGTTGCTAGAGAAAGAACGAACTTTATATCTCATCTTTTGCTAACAAATTAATTTTTGGGCGGGATGATAAGAATAATTGACTAACAATAATCATTAAAGAACTTTTAAAATCTTTCACTTTGTAATAAACTTGGACTTTTGAAAGTATTATTTTCCATGATCGAATTTTTGTCGCTTAACATTATTACTGATGAATGATTTGTAACAATTGGTCAATTGAATTTATATCATGTGAAATTTTTACGATGCTATGTATAATAATTATGTATGCTACTTTAACCCAATATTTTGTCCATGTAACAAAAAGTAAGTATTTTGCATAATAAAATAAATTATTGCACAGTTGAATAATATATATATATATATATATAACCAGACATGACCAAACTTTTGGATTCAGTGTTTGTTTCATTTCAACATTAAGAAATAATCAAGAGACGCAATGCAAGGAAGTATAGTTTTATTGAAATCAAACCGTAATAGAAGAACTGTTTAACTAGCAATAAAATGATCTCTAAAAATACCCACAAAGTCTTAAATGCAAGCAATAACAACTTAATATTTGTACAATAATAATTTTTACTTCTTTTGGGCAAAAGTTGGTAATTATTTTTCATATTTATGACTTTATCAAAATGCACGATTGCTGATTACAAATGCTCAAAAATAATAAATAAAAAATTGCCGTTTAAAAATTAAAAAAAGAACAAATATCCAGGGCAACTTATACCGTTTTCAAGTAATACGCACTGAGCTCGAGCTTGGTCTGCTTCAGTTCTGTCACTTTTTGCATTATACATTGAACACATTTTTTTATATCTCCCGCCAATTTTGCAGTTTTTAAAATTACTACAATAACAGTGACACATACTGACATAGGAAAAATGGATGGAAATAAAGTTTATCAACAATAATACTTATACGAAAGTAACCATTTATGCACTAATATCAAAACTTACATTGCAAATTTTGTTATTTATTTATATACAAACATGAATAAACAAATAATATCTTACTTCATCATTATCAAATTTTGTAAATAATTTCCATGAAATTTGTTCATTATATAAATTTTCCTTTTCTCGTTAATAATAGAATATCAAATAATATACTCGGATACAAACCTAAAGCAATTTTTATCTTCAGGCACGAAGCCTGACAGACACAAACTTAGCCGTGCGAAAAGATTGTTCTATTAAAAATTTATAATAACAATTTACATAGCAACAATAAAATTAATAATTAATACGTATACAAGTTTGTGTCGTCCAAAAATCGAGTTTCTAGCAACTTCAAAATTGTTTCACCTTGTACCAAACAAAATTAAATGAATTGAAATTAAATAAAAATGATTAAAAAATTTTAACTTGTAATTTGTAAATATATTCTATGTAATATACAATTTAAAATTTCATTTGTAAAGAGGCAAACTTTAATTACCTGAACTCATAAAGTAGGGTATCCTAAATCGTCCTGAAAGTACTCTATCGCGCAGGGCTTGCAACGAGCATCCGTCGAACGGTAATGCACCGCAAACCAATACGTACAGCACCACTCCTAGACTCTGCAATAAGAATATAACGTAGTTCGGTAAAACTAAAGCGACTACCACTTACCCATATGTCTATTTCCGGACCGGTGTACTTTTTCCCTTCAAAAACTTCAGGGGCGGCGTATGGTGGGCTCCCACACCACGTGGATAAGTGTCCTCCAGCCGTGAAAAAGTTAGAGAAACCAAAATCAGCTATTTTTATATCATTATTCGAATCCAATAAAAGATTTTCAGCCTGAAAAAATAAATTAATAAATTAGAGATAACTTATTTTTAATGGATGATAAACCATTATATTCATTAAAAAATACTATTGTAATAAAACTCTTGATTGTAATAGCCCATGTACACTCGGCTGCATTAAGCAGGGGAGCTGACCATAGGACAGGACATAGTGTAAACACACCAACATGCTACATTCCATTCCAGCAGCCTACATTATATTCGACTCGAGCAGGGGAGAACAATGCGTTTTGTTCCACTTTAAGAAATTTTTTTAAAATATTTGTTTCTCGTATTTTATTGTATCATGGTTAGTTAGTGTAGAAACAATAGGTTGGATGTAGTGTGAACACCCGCCTAAACATGCCCAAGTCACTGGTTGTATTTGCCTTCAAAGGCGGTTTTAAAATTTTTTTTCAAAGGAATAGCCGGCGCTTAACCAGGCGCTTGTCGCATGTCGATTTTCTATGTTTGTACACAATTCGCTTCGTTAGTTCTATTGTGGTTCCACTTAGCTGGAATTTTATGTTTTATTGCGGCGTCAATATGAAATGAATTGAATTTTATAGATATTTTTTTTATTAAATTTATAAATATATGCATTAACAAATTTCATTAAAATTATCATATTATAGTTATTAAATAATGATTACGCCATAGTTATAATATCCTAATTTCAACTTAAGCTCCATTAAAAAATATATTCTAAATAATTATTATTTACAATATTCGTAAATTTAATTGATATAATAATATTAACATTGGACAAAGTTTCAATACATATTTTTTTATTTTAAAATTATTTTATTATTATTTTGGTATTTATGTCACAAGTGTTTTATGTAATAGAACAATTATATTTAATTTATTATTCTACTATTATTCGGATTTTATGAAAATAAAAAAAATAAAGTGTTGACTGATCAATTTATAAAATATATTTAAAAAATTGATAAATAATTAATTTAATTCTAACGTTATTACAACATTAATTATAAAAACAAAATTTTAGAGGAGACGAACTAGGTTTTTTTCTCGGAACCGGTTATAACTACTCCGATTTTGATGATTTTTGTTTTAAAATGTCGGTAATTAAAAATACTTTAACCTTTATAGTTTAAAAATTGAGATTTTTTAATTTTTAAATAGTATTGTTAAAGTAACATTTTTTCAAAAAGTAAAATATTACAAAAACAAAAACATTTGCACATTAAATGCTAAATTGTAACTACAAAATACAAGTAAGACTTTAAAATTATAATAAATAATACAACTTTTTATATATCTTATCAGGAAAAATATTTATTAAACCGGACTAGTTTCGACCAATTACCTGGTCACCATCATACGGTGATAGAAACAATGACCAGGTAATTTATCGAAACGTGTCCGAGTTTCGTGATAAGATATACAAAAAGTTGTTTTATTTATTAAAATGTAATATCGCATAGTAAAAGCTACCACCATTCAATTTTTAAAATTATAAGTTAGATATTTCCAGATAATATCTATTTTAAGAGATTGTTGATTATTCTCGCGGAGCAAATAAGAAATTGGTAATTATGATTGAAACTGATGATTCAATTTTTCAAGTGTTAGGGCATTTTCTATATGCCAAATCCAATAATATGCCAATATTCCTTTTATAAATGATATCATCGTATTGAATGGTATTGTAATAAATCTTTTAAAAAAAGTTATCAACATGTTAACGCCGCGGATATCAAAATTGCAAAAAATAATTTAGATGTTAAGTGATTGGAGGAATGGTTCCAGTGTCATGATCCTTTTCCAGAAATTAACGCATTTGCTACTGGCGATGATAAAACAAACTACTACGATGCTTTTGAAAGAAGTTCCGAATGTATGCAACTAATAAAAGATAAAAAACTTGAAAGAAATTAAGTTAAAGACTTTAAATAAAGTTATACCAATGCTTGCTGCTATGAGCAAAATTAAAATGAATAATAAACATAAACAACATAAAATACGAATTTGTTCCTTACTCATTTTCTTTGTATGATGACGAAGGAATGAAAAAAATGAATATTTTTCCTCATTTTTTTCAAGAATCTTCAAAGAATGTCAATGATATTAATACCTATACATATATTGTCAATGGTGGTATACTATTACATCATGTTAAATGGTAAATAAATGATAAATTCTAATTAATATTTGTTCAAAATACCAAATCAAAATACGCATGCTATTTATGTAGATGGTATTAAAGGTATTCTTTCTATGTACAATGCTCCTAAATTTGAGGTTGATTTAAATCTATTTCGATACAAATATTTTACAAAAACAATAGTAGATGCTCCTTCACAATTTGCCAATTTACCTTGCACTGCAGATGCAATAATTGAACATTTGAAAAAAGTTTATTTAAAAGTTATCATGGCTTGGTAATTATTTGTCAACTATTAGATGAGGATGAAAGTTCAAACATTTCTTAATACCCAACCTCAGATCTGCTTCGGAGCAGATATTTAAAATAATATTTTGCAGACGTAAATCTGGCTGTACCGAGAATGTGATTATAGAAAAACCGCAATGGCGATACTTGCACTAATTTTATTGTCTGTTAACAATGGCCACAAATGATAATGAAGACAATTTAGAAAAAGCCATTGCAAAAAATAAATAAAATTATTATCTATTTTTTCTAAAAAAGTTATATTTTTTTTGTTTATAATTAATTTTGTAATTATTTAGCTAATTTTTTCAGCTAAACTCATTATTTGCATTTAGGAAAACTAGTTAATACAATGGGGAAAATGGAGGCAAAAAAACCAAGTAAAAAGAAAATGTGTATACTTGATTTTGTTTCACTAACAAAAAAAAACATTTGGAGGGGACGTTTTACCCACTCTTCTCTACGTACATTTTTAAAATATTTATATATTTACTTTAGTTAGTTTACTTTAGTTGATAGGAATACTATAAAACAATATTTTCAAAAAACTTAATTCTTTTTATAATTTTGACAAATTTACCAACTAAAGACTCAATTTTAAATTATAAAGGTTGAGGATTTTTTAATTAACAACAATTTAAAACAAAACCCATCAAAATCGGACCAGTTATAACCGGTTCCGAGATAACGCACTTTTATTGCCTAGGGCGCCTCCACTAAATGTACGTATAGATTTTTAATTAATGTAAAAATCCCAAATATGAGTAAAATATTGAAATATTTGTAAATTTATTATTTTTTAAGGTCTTTTTAATGATTTTAAAAATCGTAAAGGACGCTTTTTTCAAGATTCCGTAAAAAATATAGCATCTAAAGCAGAGTGGAAAAGCGCTATTTGTCAGTTCGTTTACATTACATTCATTATATAATTAAATAAATTATATTATATTAAAAAAAATGTTTATATATTTTTAATCTTGTATTCAATTTCATTGGAACAAATATCAATTTATTTCGTTGCGTATATATTTTTATTGCTTGTCATTAAATATATTTTTGTCGGAAGTTTATATTCAGTATAGCTCATTATCCTGCTCACTGCGGTATTGGGCAGGACTGTGGGCATAGTCTAAACGCAGCATAAGAGCTATACGTATTGAATTTTATATATTCAAAGGAGAATACGCGCCTCAATTTTTCTCCAACGCCGCAATATAAATAACAATAAAATGGCTTGAACAATATATTTTGTAGGTTCTCATTGTAATAGGACAAGTAGTGAATCAATACAAATAAAAGAAACATACTTGCACTACACGTACATGCTGTACAAAAGATGCAAGACTAGAGTGTTTTAAAAATAAAATCTGATATAAAACGCGATAAAGTTTTCATTAAATAAATCAAATTACTTTGAATTGATAATAATAATAGACCAAACCACTAGCCTGTTTACAATAGTGTAGAAATGAACTAATTTATTTGTATTAAAATAGAATAATTAAAGCACCTACACATGATACACCAATTAAAACCAGACAGAAATTAAATTAACCTTTTTTTGTTAGCCTTCGGCTGTGTAATTACTGGCCATTTTCTGCTGATTGTACATTGGGGCAAATAGATTTTTATATATATAACACGAACGTAAATACATTTTTCAAGTTGATTTATTTGGTAATTGTATGCCATTTATCAAAGCCACTCAAATAAATTAGTTTTAAAATGAATTAATTGTAAGTAGTCTATAACTATACCAAAGTAACTGATCATTTGTAAAGATGTAATTATTATATGATGCTAATTAAGTTGATAAATTTTCTTAATCAAACTTCTCTTCATGTGCTGAAAACTTTTCATGTCCCTTTGAAAGTTCCACCATAGCCAGTTTCCACTCTCTGCTCCGATCTACTTTGTTAAACTCTTACATCTAGAGGGTCAATGGATCTAGAAACCTACAGAGGCGGAAACTTAAAATCCAGGGTACTCCTACACGCGGGGCTCATGACGTCACTAGGTATAGATCGATTGCGTCCCGACGGCGGCGTCATTTTACGGGTCTGCCACTACCATACATTCGAGACATTTCAAGATCAAATATAAGGACTCGGCTACTACACATTTTTCTTTTGCTCTCTCCGTATGCTTGTACAACCACTCATCTTTCTGTAACGAACCCTTTTTGATATTGCTTCGTGTCGAGTGCCACTTGTAAAATTTTCATTCAAATAAATATAATTAATAATGATAGAATTTAAGGCGATAAAACGGTACGCTATCAGATTAAATTTTTACAGAAAACTTTGCGACTTCGACAGGTAAAAGTTGTGCTACAAAAAAGTTTATAAATCTGTAAAACGCATTAAATATTTCAGGAAGTATATTATCAGTTGTATCCTGTTTCAACATGACTTATATTTATAAGTATTTAAATATCATTGCTTTGTTTTACAGATTATTATCCATAAAATAAATAGATATTAGTATACTCATATGAAATCCTACTTTATTATATATTATTATACTACCTTAATAGGTTTTTGCTAAAGTTTTATGAAACAAATTAATTAATATTTCATAAAACATAAGATATAGGTATATTTTAAAAGACCATTTATGCTAACATCTTAATGTATCTTTTTATTGTTTAAATCAATAATGGAATTAATATAATATATGTACGCATTTTTCCAAAATTTTGAAATTGTGTCGTTCTAAGTTGAGACCTCAGCAATATTGATGAGTATTTGTTACGAGCAACGTGTCACATTTACATATATTATGAAACTCAAACATTGATTCGCACCTTAAAATTGTGAATTATTATCGTCAAGAATAATGTACGCTTGCACTTTTAGTATTGTGCATAGTAGTGCCAACAACTTGATTTCATAAATTTAAATAATTAATTAAATAATTCAAACAGATTACTGTTACCACCATGGTTTAATCTAGGCATTAAATTGAAGACTTCTGGGAAAGAAAGCTACAAGCCACAATCTGAATTTGTTGAGTACCTTTTAATTGATTTTTACACGTTCATTGCATATTCCAAAATACACAAAATAAACATATATAAATATTATAAAATGTTACTAACATATTTCACAAATAATATCAATTTAAAAATTGTAATTTTTAAAATTTAAATTGTATCTTATAGCATTTTTGCCCCAAAGTCTTCAATTGCGATTGAGTTTACGTTTAAGTAAACAATTAGCATATATATATAT
>JARJEC010079727.1:0-22512 GCA_030264575.1 Tachinus sp. AB-2021 | reverse complement strand
GTAAATTAAATTGATCAGTCAGTTATCATCATGGATAGTGCAAACAAATATTTGTTATGTTTATTTATTATTGTCAGTAGCTTATTTCATGCTTCTAATGGAACTGGTGAGATCTATACTATAAATGTTTATGTTGAAATTATACTTTTTAATGTCATTAATAAATTTATAAATCATTTTCTATAAGTTCTATAAAAGTTATGCACAAACATTATTAAAAATTTGTTAAGATATAACGATTTAAACTTTAATTTATGATACCAGGTCATTCTAGTCCTTCAAAATAATTTCAAAAATTAAAAACTAAAAATTATTTCTTGACAATTTTAAAAATATATAAATAACAAAAACAACAAAACAATACCATTTGTATAATTTTATTGTTTGCAGTTAGGATATACATTAAAACTAGAATCTAACTTAGCCGCACATAAAAAGCAGTTACCTTTTTGGAAGTTATGTAATACTATAGATTAACCGTATTATACATTTTTTATAATAAAACTGTCAATAATTATGTTTTACAACCACAATCAAAGAATTATGCTGTAAAAACATTCTACATGGCAGAACATATTTTTTTAAATATATCAACGATAATGTCTTTCTAATCTGCAGGTGTCAATTAATCCCCATCTCTTAGAATTTGTTTTTTAATTTGTTTATGGATTAAGATGTTTCTGTCTGATTTTTGTTTCAACATAAGTATTATTTCAATTTTGAGTTAAATTCTCCTTTATTAAAAATCTACTGCAATGTGCAAGTTGCTAAGAATAATAAATAGAATTAAAAATTTCAAAAGCATATACCTTAAATACCAATTTATAAATATAGTAAAAATAGTTTTATTATAGTATTGAGAACGATTTTAACTAAAATTTAGTCATTTTCAAATGGGCCGGAAACACAGATCCCTAAAGGCCCGTTTGCATTTAGTCGAGTAGAGAGTAGCGAGTGAGTAGTTTAGTAGAGTAGAGAGTAGTTTAGTGACTAACCTTGTGCGAACAGATAAATTTAGTCGATTGGATAGTAAAACGAGTTTGTGGAAGAAATAGAATTGGTTTTATTTTTTGTTGGGCAATTAGCCCCCACACTGTCATAAACAGGAAACTTGACCTGCTGCTATACACGTCCGAACGCGTTGATCTAGTACTTTAGTATAACAGAGCATTCAATATATAAAACGGCAACTTCACACAATTTCTGAGTCCATATTTTGCTCCATCTGTTTTATATTACATATATTTTAGTGATTGTTATGTTTTGTTTTCAAGTTTACAGAATAATTATCATACTTTTATTTGCTATAGATTTTATTGTAACATATTTTATTAGGTTAGTAGTATAAATTATGAAAATAAAGTTGAAAAATGTATGAATTAGTAAAAATTTGAATAAGTAAGTTAGATATAATTAAATTTTATTTTCTTTTCTGAAAATATTTTCAAAATTGATTTAAGATACACATTGACTCCTTAATTCTGCAACTTTAATTTAAGTTAAATTGAAAGTCCGCTATGAATATGATATTTTTTGTGTTATATTATTTTGTACTTAACCTAAAAATACTACAATAAACATAATTAATTAGATAGTATAAAATTTACTCATTCTAATAAATCACGTACCAATAAACCTTAAAATCATTCGTATTTATGGAGGTACTCATATAATCATTCTGACATAGCATTGCGAAATGTGATTTGTAATTTTTTGTTTTATGTGGTTGGCAACGAATTTTATATTCTTTCAAAAGTGAATACATATACATTCGGTATAAATAAAAGTGGCAATGTATAAACGGGAGTAAAAAAATAAATTTAGTAAAAGAGTAGGTTTTTCATAGATAATATAACAAGTGGTTCGTATATTATCGATATATTTTTGTATAAATGTACGAATTCTAATACCAAACGACAAAAATGCAAGTGCGTAGCACGAGTTGTATTTTCCAAAGATTTTTAATTGATAGAGATTTATTAATAAAAAGTTATCGATAAACAAACCACAAGATTATATTTGGCATGAGAGTATAATTTTTCTATTTCAACCGATTATTTATTATTAAATTCATACTGACGGACTATAATTTATCAAATATGACAAATATTATTTGAATTTGCTATGACAGACGTTTGTTATTGGTAACTATGATACGTTGCTAAGATAATATAGTCGTGATAATAAATTATTTTCATTTATCAATACGATCAATACGCTATTATGGGACTTCCATACGACAGCGACTTAACTGCACGGAATACTTTGCGCGATTTATACGATACACTGTGCTCTGTCCTCACCATTCAGATATGCATGCGCGAGCTACAGTCCAGTCAAATTCTTTTAGTATCGTACTACAGGGTTGCCAGCATTTTGAGCTAGTTGTTTGCTAAAAAGACCAATAGATATCACCCAAATCGCAAGTAGATTTTTGTCAATGAATTCAAATTTATTCTTATAAATACATGCTTGATGATTGGACAAAAAAGATGCAAATACTGCGGGCCCAGATTTATATTATTGCGATCTCGATAAAGTGTTTTTCTTTTTTGTTGAATGAAATAATTCCTGTTCTGTTTTTATTACTGCAATAATATACCACGAACCTTATCATTCAAATATTTTTGGCAGCGAATTATAATATTATAGGAATAAATAAAACAATATAATATTATAATTATATAATATTTGATTTATTTATGTGAGTGGAAATATTTTAAAATTCTTCAAACGCTAAAAAATATTTGATTGTCCAAATAGGAGCTCACCGCAAAATCAAAATTTTTATCCCAATATTGTCTTTTACATAGTCATGTATGTCATCAATGACAATAAAATGACAATTAGCTAACATAGAGAAGTTTTGAAAAGTGGGGACAAATCTTCAGCCCTGACCACACTGCTCACAATTCACAAAACTGTAGGCCGGCTTGAGCCCTATCCATACGACACATGGTTTTAATAATTATCTACTAGAGGTTTGATACTAACCGGTCCCATTTTCGGTCGGCTTTGAGAATACACGTAGTATTGAGAGTGATCCACTCCCCTCTCCGTATATCCACTGTATAAATACGGCGAATACTTCGCAAATACTAGTTTGTTATATGCGGCAACTGTCTGTTTACTCTCTACGTGACTTAGTCAGCAATAGCAAGATGGCGGCCCACATGCTCAATATCATACTTTATAATATCGTTATATCATGCATACGACACAATTAATCCAAATCTAGTTTGCGCAATTTTTTCAACAGTCCATAAACCGCGCTCATGGGACTGCTGGATCTACCTTTTCTCGTTCACACACGGGCTTCGGCATACAAACCGGTTTGTGCATGCAAGACTTAAGTAAAGTATCTACGTGTAGAAGGCCCATTAGATAGGGTATTTTACATGTGATTTTATTCAAAAAATATTTCTTAATTTTATATTTATTAATGTTTATTAACACGTAGTAAGCCTAAAACCATCATAATGATTAAATGTATTTTTGTTTCAGGTTGTAATCTTTCCTTAAATAGAGATTTGATGAACCCGCAACCATTATTACTTACAATTTCTGGTGGATATGGAAATGATGCATTCTACACACCGTCAAATTCATCGGGATTATACTTTAAAACTGGCGAACAACTTGAAATTACATGTCCAGGTAGTGAAATATTAATAAAATTTGTATCGCAAAATGTATCAACTCAACTGTGTACATGCATAGATGATAAACAGTTTCTTATTGGCAATATT
The DNA here is from genome assembly GCA_030264575.1 of Tachinus sp. AB-2021. Lineage (NCBI taxonomy): Eukaryota > Metazoa > Arthropoda > Insecta > Coleoptera > Staphylinidae > Tachinus > Tachinus sp. AB-2021. The sequence goes on along the minus strand of JARJEC010079727.1, from coordinate 18,763 downwards.
GTAGCAGATGTACCCGCAGTTGTTTGTTCAAAACAGCCAATTAAATGAGCCATATATACAGGAAATACTTGTATGGATAAATACAAAGAAATTAAAATTGGATTTGATTTAGAAGATGGTAGATTTTTGACTATAATGTACACATGTTTTGACAATGTCAATCAAAATTCGTTATATTCTGTATATAATTTAACGTCTAAAATTGATGGATATCAAGCAAACTATGAAAGAACTGCGTTTATAGAATCTGATTTTTATCATTTAGGATCATATACTTTGGATACATTATATGCTCGTAAGCAACAAAGAGAAGTAATTAATCAATTATTGGGTTTAGAAAGTACTTCTTACAAATATATCCATAAATCGAATGACTATTATCTTGCTCGTGGACACTTAACAGCAAAAACAGATTTGTTATATGGTTCTCAACAAAGACTAACGTTTTATTTTGTAAATGCTGCCCCGCAGTGGCAAACATTAAATGCTGGCAATTGGTTAAGTTTAGAAAATAGCGTTCGAAATTTTGCCGTAGACCGAAATTTAAATTTAACTGTATATACGGGAACTTATGGAATCTTACAGTTACCGCATGAAGAAACAGGAGAAGAAATTGAATTATTTTTATACATAGAAAATAACGAGAAAGGCATTCCCATTCCTGAACTGTTTTGGAAAGTTGTTTATGAAGTTAATAGTAAAGCTGGAATTGCATTTTTGGCTGTAAACAATCCTTACAAAGATAATTATGAACCATTATGTAATAATGTATGTGATAATATAAATTGGATAAAATGGAATAATAGTAATCAAAAAAATGGATTTGCATATTGTTGCTCGGTAGAGGATTTTAAGCAAGTTATTCCTGCATTGCCAAATTTTGAAGTTAATACTTTGTTAAATTGATATATTGCCAATAGAATGAAAAAGTACTGTTAATAATAACTATTAAATATTATAATATATGTATTGCAATGATAATTATTAAATAAATAAACTATGAAACGTTTATAGTACAACCAACTGAGCGTGGCTTATGGAGGGCGTATTTTCACAACGTTAGAAAAGGACGAATGTCATGAGAGAGATTCAGAGTATGCTCAGAGACAAAACCGGCACTGTTTTTGTCTCTGAGCATAGTCTAGATCTCGCTCGTGTTATACGTCCTTTTTTATCGTTGCCCGCAAACCTTCTATAGGCTACGCTAAGTTGGTTGTATTGTAGCTAAAATGGTATTGAAAACATTTACAACATGTTTATTGGCAAGAACTGTACAGTTTCAGACCGTGATTTGTGTCTAAATTTAAAGACATGCAGAACTTGCTAAAGCTTTCAACCAGCTAAGTATATTTAAAATATAAGTCTATTAACTTATAACTCGCTGAATTATTTCATATAGCTTAAAGTCACTTACAACTGTTTGCTTTTATCTTTTGTCATAGATAATGTCAGTGCTAAAACTATAGACATGCGTCAAATTTGGTCAAATTTATTTATTGTTGTGGCTACTTTTATGATCTGGTGTTTGTAATCCGAAGTATATTTTTTAGTTTTCCTGCCTAAAGGAAAAGTATAGGTCTCACCTCAAAATTTCAAAGTCAAGATTTCAGCAGAAATATCCATTTTGATAGTTTTTAGAAGAGATACTCAATTATTGAGTATGGCAATTAACCTTCAAAAACATATTGATTTGTTAACCTTCATTTATATGTCAAATATGAGTGTAAACAAATTGTTGCTAACATAATATATATTATCGGCATATTCAATAAATATTTTCAGAATTTGAACATATATTTAAAAATAAATACCAAAGCTGTATTAAATTAATTTTATTCTGTTTCTATCAGGTTCAGTATTCTGTTATTCTTGCCTGTCACTTTTTGAACAAACTGATGTGATACTTATGTTATATTTTATCGCCTGTTTAAAAGCAGATGTAAACACTGTGAAAAGCTATGACGCAATACAAATTTTATTCAGGACGGCGGAGATTTTAAACAAATAATTTATTATTTATTTGTCAATCAATGTATAATTTTTTATAATGATATAAAAATATCAAAATTGATAAAAAATAAAAATATAAAAAAACAAAGTAAAAACAAAGTATAATAAACATGAAACCTTTGATTTATAATATGAATATAAATTAAGGTTAACAAATCTATATGTTTTCAAAGTATAATTGTCAGACTCAAATAATTGTTAACTTGATTATTTTTACTTTTTACTTTTTCCCCTATATAGGGACAAGTATTGAATTTATCGAGATTTTGGAGGTCCCTAAGTCTAAAGAAGTGGTATTAAAAAATGTATGTATGTATGTATGTATGTATATATGTATGTGTGTGTGTGTGTCTGTGTCAAGCATAACTCAAAGAATGTTTAATATATTGTTTTGAAATTTGGGGTATATGATGAAAGTAAGCTCTAGTTGTGCCGCTCAAAAATTGGTTTCGATTTGCTAAGTTGGCAACACGTGGTGGTCAATATTCTTTCAAAAACCGCTATAAACAGCTTTGATTTAAAGAGAATAAAAAATTAAGAAAACTAGTTCTTCAATTCCGCAGTAACTTAATCCGAGAAAATAAATTAAATTAGTTTTAGATCGATATTTTAATACTTTACTTATAAAAACGCATTAGAAATACCGAAAAGTAGAATTTTTATGAAAACTATAAAATTTATAACAGAATTGTATATAAACTAATTTGTAGATGTCTAAAATCCACATATTCTGGTTTATATTTCATTAAAAAAAAATATTCCAAAACACAAAAAAGACACGAATTTATTACTTTTCTCTCTATAGGAGAAAGGAGAAAAACTAGAAAATAACACTGAGCACATACAGATATTTAGAGAAAATACTATATTTATCATAATTAAGTTTATACAGGGTGTCCGGAAAGTACCACCAGGGTAAAATCCCGCCAGGCAAAAATAAAAATTGCGTTTATTTATTATTTAAAAAAAAATCTTTCCAAGTTACTAATTTCCATTTTTCCCTCAACCCTAGAGGGCAAATTTTGGAATCTTAAACAGGAACCTCCATGTTTTATTTTATTACAGAGTTGGATTGAACGGAGAAAAATAAGTTATGTTTATACTTAACACTTTTCTTGTTGCATGATAGATAGCCTGTAATCTACAAAGAAAAATTGAGTTTAAACCGATACGCCTTGTTTACGGTGTCTTCTATTACGCAAGCAGAAAAGTGATAAAATAACAAAAGTTACGTATTTTTTCCGTAAAATCAAAATCGACAATAAAAAATAAAGATTTCAAAGTTTCGACAAAACTTACCCTTCCAACTGCGGATGAGTTATGTCTTAAAATAAACTCAATTTTTTAATTGCAGATTCAAATTCTACGGAAAAACATACGTAATTTTTGTATTTTACATTTTTCTCGTTGCGTGAAAAATGGCACTGCAGATTACACTATTTCCCGCCATGATAATGATTTTTGACATAAAACTATAATTATTTTGTAGCTACTTGCAATTTGTTTATTATTCTATATAATAAATTTTATTTTTAAAAGTAACAATTCTATAAAATAATGAATTAAATTCGTCGTCGTTCCGGCAACCGTCAACTACATGGGAACATGATTCTATGGTCAAGTGTATCCTACATGCTACCAACAACGTCGACATTTCCAAGTATATGAGATTAATTTCGTTTTTGATGCGAAATTCTAAGTGATATATACCTAAACACTAAAAAGCTTTTACAGGTGATTTGCTGATAAAAGTAAGTAAAAAAGCGATGACTTCCTCAAATATAAAAATGTTTCATAAATTCAAATGTCTTAGGTTATTTTAGTATTTGGATTTGCATGTGGAACTTAAGAATTAAATCAAATAACTCTAGAAGATATAGAAGATTCCGAAACCTCAATCATTGTGAAAATCACAGAAACAGAAATTATACAACGCAGACTTGTTGTTAACGGAGAACTTTTAAAGTTCTATAGGAACTATATAGCTCTTTGTTCAAGAGCAGCAAAAGATAATCGTTTTTTTTACGGATATCGTAAATCAGGTGATGGGCAAAAATCAATTCTATAAGATACCGAGAATAGTTGCTACTTTTGTCAAGTTTGATAACCCTGAATTATATACTGGGCATGCTTTCCGTAGATCTTTGGTAACAATTCTTGTAGAAGCTGGAGGAGATTTATTAACTTAAAAAAATGGCAGTTGGAAGTTATTAACAGTTGCAGAATGGTACATTGACAAATCGGCAGCACAAAGAAAGGAAATTGCTAATAAAGTGTTTGCCAGATATGAAATTTTGGCGAGTTTGTCGGCATCAGTAAAACAAAGCCTTCAAATAAGCACTGGTACAAAGTTCAACGAATGTGGAGTTATTTCAAGTGCCTCAAAAATGACGTTGTCTGAAACAAGAACAGATGGAATAAAATTTGTTCAGTGTTCGTTTAATAATTGTCATTTTGAATTTGTTAAAAAAGATTAAATTAATTAGATAAAAGTTCATTACTTTTAGTTAAAGAAAATAATATACCTATATTCAATTTCTTGCATAATTTAGAGGTGTTTTTTGTATTATACACGGCGAAAAAGGCTTTTAGCGTTTGGTGTAATTCTTTTCAGACGCGCAGCGGAGTCACACCTCACGCTAAAATCTGTTCCTTTTTCCCTTATATATTAAATAGCTATTATTTATATTGTTATAACTGGTAGTTGCCTAGAAATCACACTAGAAATCCAAACCAAACCATGCGATCGCACATATTACGTACGGCGTGTGTAAGGGCCCGCTTACGTGAATAATTAAATGTTCAAAATTGCTCATTGCACACGATAGTGGTCATAGAAAATAAAATTTACAATATGTTTCTTTTGTTTATATAGTGTTGGCAAAACTTTTGCTGGTGGTCTTATGCTTGGCTGACACTATGCAATTTATTATATCAAAAGTTATACAATTTATTGAAATAAGGCATTTCATTGGCTGCAATTTTTAAATTCAACCAATGAAATGTTGTGTTTTACTAAACTGTACAACATTTGATATAATAAATTGCATAGTGTCAAACAGACATTAGATATAACCTGATCTCGCGCGTAAAATCTTATTACACGGAATTCAATATTGTTTACAATTTATTATTTTAAAACAAAATTTGGTGCAATATGTAGTTAGTTGTTTCTGTGCGACTGCGTACCATTCAATGCTATTTGACTTTCTTTGGCTTTTTAAATAATTGGCTCGACTTTATGAGTCTCATATTAAATAAAAAGTGATTGTTTTGAGCCGTGGTAATAAAAAATTACGATCGATACGATTCTAATTGTCAAATTAATTCAAAATAACAAAGAAAAAATATATAGTTCCATTTAAAATTTGCAAGATGACGTTGTTTCTGAATTAACCGGAATTTTTGTGTATTTACATCATATAAATTTCATTTGTCTAGCTTTATAAATAACAAAATAAAACAGCCTTTCCTATGGCTGGGTCATCCAATATTGTATTTTTGGTAATCACTCAAGAATTATTCTTTTGTTGAGTTAAAATTATAAAATGTAGTTAATAGAAAAGTAATTATGTTATGTCCAATTTACTTTTCTTTTACTAATATATTGCGTTAAAAAATAACTACACTGAAAGAGTTGACGTAGAACTCAAAAACTTATTAAAAATAGTTGGTAATGTTATATATATATATATACAATATACAATCGATAACCGTGGAGACAGTTTATAAACCGATTTTATCAAAACTAAAAATCATTGAAAGTACTTGTTCTGATAAATATTTTTTATGTTACTATTACGGTTAATTCTGTATTTGGCAATATAACTTAAATGTATATATTACGGTCCAATCCTAGATACCGGTTATTAGTAACTAGTCTATTTCAGAATTAATATTAAAACTTGAATACTTTGGGCTTTGGTCGGACAATATTGGTAATGCGACAAAATGAAAACATCAACGTGATTGCTCCTTGTTTTATCCTTTAGTTTTAAGAAAACTTTCTTTAGAAAAACAAAAATTGCTATGATGTTTTTAATACATTGACCTGCAAGATTTCAAAAGAATTTAGATATTAGATAATAAAAAAGTCTAGGTTTTATTCAATACTTTTAAATAAAAATGTCAGATAATTTTATAAATTGCAATTATTATCTATTTAATTGCAATAATCTATATTTGATGTACTCTATCACATAAATCAACCAATTTATAAAAATATTTCATTCAATCGATAAATGCTAAGTGTTAAATTAAATACAAATATTTTTATTCGATTGTATCATATATAGTATTTTGCAAATCTGCATACAAACCACAACATTTTGTTAAATGAATATAGAAAACAAACAAATTTATCGTTTTTAACTTGTACGTCTTATAGATATATCAAAGAAACTTGCGTATTACTATTATTATTACTATTATAACTAGTACTACTAGTAATGAAACAGTAAAAGTTAAAAATGATTAAAACATCAATAGTGAATTAAAATTAAAAAGTATAAAATCATCCATAGACGCATTTCGAAAATATTTTTAATTTTTTAACTTTTAGTGATACATTACTGGTAGTACAAGTTTCTTTGGTATATCTATAGTCATGCTCACATAAATCTAGTACAAACTAATTTGGTTTGTGTAACAAGGTCTTTAGATTCACACTAATTTATATCAAAATAACTTTATCAATAGGTTAGGTAATACGAAAAGTCACCCTTACAACAAAACATTTTTGATATCTGCGTAACATATTAATATGGGGTATTGTGACCACAATGTCAAATGTTTGTATTTCTTGCTATTCTGTGCAAAATATACAGCAAATTGATTTACAATATATTTACTTTATTTTCATTACATAAAATCATAACAACTTTGTATTGTAAATATTTCATATTTTACTCACAAACTCGAATGTAAAATATCCAACCAGGCATGCTATCTTTTTCACTTTCACAATCCATAATTTAAATATTTGTGCACAACAACAACAAAATACAATGACATATGTCAACTATTAATTGTATTTTTAATTGACCGTATTAGATTTAAATTAGATTTATTGTTTCATGTGGTATACATTAGTCATTACTTACAATTTAGTATAAATATAAAAACATACTTTACAATACACATAAAAATAATAAAATTAATTAAGTTACTAACACAACAAAAAACGATTTGCTAATTGACTAGTAATAAATTTTAATTGTACCCAAAAACGTTTACAATGATTCAACAAACTCAGATATTGTGCAGTAACAATTACGTGTCAATAACAACTTTATTTGTTTGTTAAATTTTGCCATTGGTAACGTTTTTAATTCAAATGGCAGTCGATTATAGATTGTACTTCCAAGATACAAGGGTGATTTTTGTATTGTTCTTTTTTATTTGAGGTAATAATAATTTTATTCTGTGCCGTATATTATATGTGTGTAAATCGCCATTTTGTTTAAAATTACTAACATTTGAATGGATACAGCATAACAATTTTAGTATGTATATAGAATATATAAATATATAGTATAGTGTCCCCCGCATGATTCTCGAAAAATAATATTAATCGAATTATCAGTTTTTGAACTAATAATAATGTTTTATGTTGCTCGTTTATTCTAAAATTTTTATGCTATAATACATATGTATCATGTCATAATACACTATAAGTAAATTTTTCTGATCAAGAATACGTTTAAGATTGCAGATGACATAATAAGTTTTATTTAACCTATTTATAACTTCATTTGTATGTAAATCCCATTCTAAAATTTTGAATGTATTATTACTCCTAGGAATTTGGCTTTAAATCATTTTGTCATTTAAATTTATTACGAAAGAATTTGGTTTGACTTTTTTTTAAATTTAAAATTAATTGATTATTTTGCACGAACAGTCAAATTCTTTAACACTTCAGTTAGCCATAGAAATACAATTACAATTATTAGAACTAATGCACATGAATGTGTTATCTACAAACTTCAAAATTTTACCATTTTTTGTTTTTAACTTTATGTAATTTACAAACAATATAAATAGCAGCGGTCCACCTGCACTACCCTGTGGCACTTCTATATCAATTTTATACGGATCAGGGGTGGGGGGTTATTTTGAAAAGTGTTATTTTAACACAAATGGTATTTTGACACGTATATGACGTTACATGTAAAATGTCAGTAGTGATAAGTTATCTTGTTTTGTTTATTCTAGATACCGCTTACGTTAAAATAACACATTTCCAAACTAGCCCCCCAAATGTGGTATCATTTATTTTTACAATATTTTTTTCTAATTTTTAAATAAGATTTGATCCACTTTCTTACAGATTCTCTAATTTCCATTTATAGAATCTTTCTTAAAATAAAATTGTAATCTAAACAGTCAAAGGCTTTTGAAAGGTCGAAAAATATAACTATTATATAATAATTTTTGTTGGATTCGTAATATATGTGTTGAACAAAGTCAAATAGATCAGTTTTTGTCGATTGTCCTTTTCTAAAACCGTGCTGAGATTGGCAATATAAATGAAATTTAGTGAGATAATATGTTATTTCATCAAATATTACTTTTTCTACAATTTTTTATATATTGGTATTACTTTTGAAGTTTTAAAAATGTCTGGAAATTCCCCGAGTTGCATTGAAACATTTGTTAATGCGGCTATAACTGGCGGTAGAATATTCATGAATCCTTTATTAACAGAACTGGTATTTCAACAATATCAGATGAAAACTTAGCTTTGAGACCTTTTATTATTTGACTAACATCATATGCAGTTACAGGCAGAAAAAAACAGATTGGTTTTGAATTTCATTCTGAGGATTTGCTCAGCTGATTTCTGGCTTCTGTTGCGAATCCAAAGTCAGCCGCAAAAGTTATTGCATTGCCATTACCACAGTCGGCCATTTTACTCTAAGGATGTCGTCGTATACTAGGTTCCAAAGTAGTGGTCCTAGAACAGACCCTTGCGACGATGTTTTGCAACTATTGTGAGATATCTCTTCTTTTTAGTTTCCGTTTGATTTTGTCCCAGGAGAGGGTGTTGAATGCATTTTTTATAGCATCGTAGAAAGGACGATTAGATGATATAATGCTCAAATACAATAACATTTTATTTGCCATCAATGTCTTCTATCACGATCAATGTCTCATTGAGAATGTTGCATTTACAGTTTCACGACACATTTGATGCAATGCATTTTCAGACATGTCTTCTTTATATTTGCCTAACTAATCGTTCGGATATAAAAGAAAACATGAAGATATCACAGACAATGTGCAAATTTGATGCCGTAATAAAGATATAAAAAATATGCGTGTTGTCCCAATATAAATCGTTCTTGACCAACAGTAAGAGTTGAGATACCTTACAATAAGTCACACACCAATGCCCATTAACGGTTCTCTTTGTTGAAACGACGTCGCACCACAAATATTCACCAATAACAATAGTAACATTTGTCGTTATTTGGATGCACAGTGTAGATTCCACACAGAGTATCTAAGGTAAATACATTTGAAAGTCCTTCAACTGATTTTCCTTATTTTCGACGCTGCGTTATTTGTGTACTAATGAGGCATTTCTGCATACAGCAAAGTGCGGACAAAACCATCTGCTTGGCAAACCAAAAAATAAGCTTTGGCCAATATTGTTGACGGCGAATGTGTCGCTCTGTGCGTTGCGTACTCTGGATTGAAATTCACTCGTTGTCAGTTTTTCAAATGTACTGCCAAATGTACAACTGTTCGGTGTCTTTTGTTAATCGCAAATCGCCTTGTTGCTGATGAAATAGCGACCCATCTGATACTGAAATGCTTGTTGTTAGCAATTGTCACAGTAAAACAATATAGATATTTGCATATGTACTTGTACAAATTGACGGAGTGACAGTATTCTACACTAATATAAGCGTCAAAAGCATTGAAATGCCATTTGTAAACATTTTAAAACACCCCGTATAAACACTTTAAATTACTCTGTATAACAATTTTGAAACATCATGTAGAAACTTTTTAAAACACTTTGTATAATAATATTGTTACACTTTAGATAAACATTTTGAAACATCTTGTATTCACATTTTTAAACAATCTGTATACATTTTTTAACACCACCATAAAGATTATAAAAATCATTTTGAAACTTTGCATAAACACCCAGTATACAATGTTCAAAATACCATGTATAAATAATTCGAAAAACTCTGTACAAACATTTTAAAACATCCCGTATAAAAAATTTGACACACCTGCACAGCCTGTAATAAGTACCGTGTAAAAACTTTTCATAATAATTTTGAAATACTTTGTATAAACATATTATATAAAATTAATTATATAAAATAAAATATAACATTCAGTATGAATATTTTGAATTAATATTCAATTATTATTTTGTTGATTAACTAAATAAATAAAATAAATGCAGTTGTAATAAATGTTTTACGCTGGAACGTGGTCCAAGCACACGCATTTTTAATTTTTTTATTATTTATATTATTTAGTTTGTCTATATTGTTTAGAATAAATATTATTTATTTTTGTTTTGTTTTATTTTGGTACGCCACTGAACATAGAATCTATCAACGATTCGAACAGAGAACTGTATTTTTATCCGTAAATAGTTCGGAGACATCAATGAGAATATAGCTGAACTATGTAACTAGCCAATATGCAGCACGCATGTAATCAATATTACAAAATTAACATTATTCTTATTGGGAAAAACTTGGAAGTCACTCAATAACTAAATGACACTATCTTTTATCAAATATTTTTTTTAATATTAAAGTATGGACTTGGGTTTCAGCGGAAATTTGCAGAATAAGATGAATTTATTTGTAAAAAAATATTTAAAAGATTTAATTTATAGTCCTTTTTCAAATTAATTATTCTATATTAAATAATTATATTGTCATATATTTTATAATATTTTTTTTAACTTTTGGACGACTTAAAATAATGCTTTATTTAGACATATGAATTCTCCAGCTTTAAATTATTTTTATAATTATATTTTCAATTAAAAAAAACAACAAAAATTATTTTAAAATTTGAGTTACGGTAAAATCTGGAATAGAATTAACAATTTTTCGTAGTTCGTTAACATCACAACAATATGAGTAACCTTTGACAATATCATTTGGTTTCCAAGTAAGCCAATCAAGTTGATCACATATGTTTTGACAAAATATTTCATTACTTATATCATTGTGATAGGGATTATTAATACCAACAAAAGCAACACCAGCTTGGATATCTGGATCATATAAGACTCTCCATATAATTTGAGGAACTGGGATGCCTTTTTTATTTCCATCTAAATATAACCATAGTTCAATATCTTCTCCCGTTTCTTCGTGTGGCAAAGTAGTTATTCCATGGGAACCAGAATAAATAACAATATTGGAATCACCTTTACCAACATAATGTCTGATATCCTGCTCTAAAGTGTTCCAGTTTCCACCATTAAAAGTTTGCCATTGTGGAGCAACGTTCACGTAATGAAAGGTAAATCTTTGTTGAGAACCATAAACAAAATCTGCTTTTGCAGCTAAATGGCCCCTAGACATAAAATAATCATTACTTTCTGAAACGTATTTATTTGAAGCTGAGGGCAATCCAACTAAAGAATTAACAACTTTTCTCTGCGAATCTCGCTTATATAATTTCTCAACGCTTGTAGATCCTACGTTATAAAAACTACCTTGAATAAAATTAGGTCTAGCAAATCCAATTTGATACCCTTCAATACTTTTTGTCATTGTAAATACAGTATATAAAGTTGATTGGTTAACTTTGTCAAAACATAATGTTATATCTGTAATAAATCTGTCCTCTAATTCGAACCCAATTTCAATTTCCTTATTATTGTTATTACATGAATTACCAGTGTACCGGGCTGTGTGGTACGGTAATTGAGAGCATGTAATTTTATTAAATGCTACATTTTCTGAATTTATTTTAAACAATCCGGAATTGCATATTCCTTCTGCGGATTCAGAACCGGTCGATGAACCTCCATATTTTAAAATACCTCCAGGACATGAAAATAAAACTATTTCATCTTCATTGAAATAGATAACATCACCGTTAGTTGGCCAAAAGTAAGCTTCGATACCTTCTTGTATATTTTCCGGTATTAACACTAACGGTTGTGGACTGCCCAAGTCATTATTTAGGCTAGCTGAACATCCTGTGTTAAATAATTAAACTATTTCAATAAAGCAAATAATTGCATGTATCAATCATAAAAAATTATTTTATAATGTAAAAAATACTAATAATATTATAAAAGTATAGATTAAAAGTACGTACCTGCTCGAATAATAATTTCGCCAAAAGCTGGACTATAACCGATAAGAAATAATATTGCTAATGTAAAATTCATTGTGATCTGATGAAAGAATGTATTTAATGGCTATTTATATCTTTTTTATCGAGATAAAATACTTCTCAGGAGATTACTAGGCATTTATAAAATTTAAGTTACATAGCATGCACAAGCACATATATTATAACAGTATTTTTTCGATAAGTGTATAAAAATATCAATCGAGTATGACAACGACGATTTTAAAAAATATAATATGCTTGAAAGCAAATCTTAATATATGGGATCGCTGATATTCCGGATATCTTATATGACAATCTAATAATATTCATATTATTTGCAATATACATATTTATTATAAAAGTAATTATTTTATAAAAAAGACAATTAATTGCAATTTATTGAATTATTTTTAAATTAATTAAATTGTTGTTCAATTTTTGATTATAAAACCACGTTTATCTATAAATCCGTCAATCCATCATAAGAGATATCACATTATCATAGTATTATACATTGTCTGTAAAATACAATTCGTGTAAAACAATATACATATACTATTACAATACCTCACAGGGATGATCATTCCAGCCACGACCTTTACCTCTAGCTCTTGGCTGTAATGATCAACATCCCCGCTTGGTATGTAATATACTATGTTTCATACTAGTTTTTCTTTTAATATGGCGTTTTTACTCAATCTACTTCATGTCCGTTGTGAATTATGAAGCAAAGCTTGAAACTATTTTTAATTAATCATAATAATCATTTTTACTTTTCTCTTTATATACGGAAAAGTATTGGATTCATACCAAAAATTCAAATTAGAAAAATGTCTGTGTGCATGTGCGTGTGCGTGTGCGTGAGCGTGTTGGAAGTTAGGTCTAGTTGTGCCGCCCAAAATTTCGTTTCAGTTGGTCAAGTTGGCAACACGTGTTGGTCAATTTCCCATCAAAAATCGTCATAAACTGCCCCGATTTTAATAGAATAACAAATAAAGAAAAGTAGTTGGGCAATTCTGTAGTAATTTAAGAGTAGAAATTGAAATAAATTAGTTTTAGATCGATATTTTAATACCTAACTTATAAAAACGTATTAGAAATGTCGATAAGAAGAATTTTGTCAATTTCAAAGAGAACTAGGAAATTTAAATCAAAATATTATATCATTTGTTGCGAAAATCTCTTTTACTATTGGAAGCATTGTACCTAATCGCAATACTCTCCAACTAATAAAGTTTGTACTCTTTTATTTTTGTATGGATGTAGTTTATGTTTCTTTAAAATTATATGAACCGTATTACGAGGTAAAACTAATTAAAATTGCCTGAAAATATGCAAGCACATGTATATCTACCTCTTCATTATTTATAAAATATTTATGTTTTCTTGTTTTCTTATACGTACTCTCATTACTTAGCAATATTCTAAACAATTTAAGAAAATATCAAATATGTCTATTTGGTGTTAGACGATCATGATATTTATGCTGTTATAATGCGTACCGTTTTTTTTGCAGACTAGATATGCTTCTAGCATATCACATTTTTCCAAATGTGCGAATACCATTTTTCAGACAGTACAATGCTTTTTGCTAAGACAATACCGATAACAAACCACTTTATAACACACAATAATTACTACTAGTTTTATTCGGATTTGTTGTCAAAGTGACATGTAATGTGATAGCCTACTTAGATTTTATTTCTAAAATTAACATAAAGTTAAAGTTCATATAACTTGTGTATTTATAATTTTAAGATGGTAATACATTAATAAGTTTTTATTCAGAATTCCTTTTTCTTTCAAAATCTAGATATACATAGGGTGTTCCATTTAAATAATGTAATTTTTGTGAATATCTCATAAACCAGTTATTCAATTGTTTTTCTGTTTTCATTTTTTAAATCTGCAATGAAAATATTGCTACTTTGCTCATTTAACCAATGTTGCAAATTTAATAATAACAAAGTTAGCAATGGTGAACGGATAATTTGAAACATTCTGTATACCGGATGTATCAGACCACAAGTTCCAGGCCTTTTTTGCAGCTACTTACAACTTTGGAAAAACATATTTATAATCAAAGTTTCAATTGAAGATTTTTTTTTGTACTTACGGTTTTCGAAAGTGACTGCTAGGGGGCAAATACATTCAACTTTATAATTTCAAGTGGGACACTATGTCACGTGTAGTACGGTAGGATATGTCATGTGTAGTACGGTTGGATAGGTAATTGAAAAAGAAACAAATTTTGTTTGAAAAACTTTTGTAATAAAATCAACCGTTTGCTGTAAAAATATTAAAAACTATGGAAAAAATTGAACTAATTTATATATATTCTATCCAATATATATATAGTATTCATATTGATTGAAGAGTGTAAAACCTGCTGGTAATTTTGTTAAAATTTTAAGTAATATTTTTTTGTTTTTAAATAAGCAATCGTTGAATAGATATTTCAAAAAGAAAACAATTTCTCTTTTAAAACAATGAAATGACACTTTTACCATATGTTTTATTGTTAAGCCGCACCCTATACAATTTTTTAAGAAAAACTTTAAATTTTCTTTCCAACGACATCACGCATAGCTTAATTTCTTATTTAAAAAGTAAAATTAAATCATTTATTCAAATGTTTTTTCTAGGGTTTTTAATATTTACACATGACCTAGTGAAATTGAATGCAGTTACAGCCCCTAGCGGTTATTTTTGAAATCATTCAGTGCATATACCATATATAGGTCATCAGTGCATATACCCATAAATTGCACATTTCTCCTTTTTTTGTACTTTTGTAGTAACATAGATATTTATATATAATGTAAGATAATTTATAACTGGGAATACTTATACAAAGGAAATTTTCATAATTTAAAATTTTGTCAATTTTGTTGGGATACACCCAAGCGATCTGTCTCAGCACACTGCATTTTCTTACCAAAATAATTTTTTACTATGATAATTCTATCAATCTATCAATTTTATTTGACCAAATTACAAACTTAGTTCTTTCAGATAATGACGTAGGGTAATGACAAATAATAAAAATTAGTGTCATTTGAAATAATTTTTGCGTCATGACGTCATGATATAGCTAGCGCCTACGATTGTAACGTCCAGAACTATATTATTTGATACCAACATAAGCAATCCAGTTTACTCCCCATGATACTGCTCATCGGCCACATGGGGGGTGTACTTGGTCGCCTATAATGGTATTATAATATAGGATTTGAAATAAACTACTATGTTTTTTTTATCACAATTTATTTAGTCACACTGTGACTGCATTTTCGACTGAACCACAGTCTTCATCAGACGTTACATGGTCTGATGAAGACTGAGGTTCAGTCGAAACTGCCGTCACGGTGTGACTAAATAAATTGTGATAAAAAACGTGGTAGTTTATTTTAAATCCTGCATTATGAATTATCACTTAGTAACGGTCGATTCTATCAATTTTCTTGGTATTATAATATAGTTGGGGGACATTACCGCTTTTAGCGCTAGTTTTATTATAACATCATGACGAATTGAATATAACGAGCCATGAAAATGAATTAAAACTTCATTATTTCTCATCGATTGTTAAAAATTACATATGATCACCTTTCATTAGCTACTCGCTAATTGATACAAACTATTAAAGAGCAGCAATGTGTGATGTGTTTATATTTTACAAATTTTCCGTGCATAAAAATGTAAGTGATTTTTATTTTTAATTAAGTAGATATTACATATTTAAAAAATATCAATCGTATGTTAAGTAAAAGTACTAAATTAAAAAATGTGCACATTTGAGTCGCTTGGATTCAAAACTTACATTATCTAAATACATTCAAAATCGGGTTTTTAATGTTTTAGAGCCGATTTTATAAACAATTTACTGATAAAGTAATAAGATTTAAAAAAATTAAAATGCCTCTTTTAACAATTGCTTTACAAACCTAGCATTTTAATCACCTCACAATATTCATTAGATAATGTAAATTTTTATAATTTTAAAATATGCAATCTACTTAAATAAAATTAAAGAGCACTTACATTAATATCTATGGAAAATTTGCAAAGTTTAAAATTTCTATTATTTTGGCGTGACACAGTTTGCTACACAACACTTTACCTTCATTTAATGATATATTAAATTTACGAGACAAAGTATGTTTTAATATAAAGAAATACATTTTTTATATTAAAACAATTGTTATGAATAAAATAAAATATTATTTTAAACTTATTTGAATTTGCGACACTACCGCTGTATTAGGGGGTGTTTATAGGTATAAAAGAGGTGGCAGCGCGTCGTGGACCATTGATTGATGGTTGGCGAAATAGGTTGAATTCAGGAAACCAAACTAACAACATCCACGAAAAACGATCGTTTGCTATGATCATTCGTCATCGGTCATGCTATGATCATTCGTCATCGGTCACATCGATGGTCATGGTCACAGGTCATGGTCAAATAAATACGTCCACGCTAACCGCTAACGCCAAGATTGATTTTTATTATTTAATGTGGTTTTTGATTATGTTTTTTTCGCGATGATGCAGTGTTAATTGAAAAAACTAAGTTTAATTTTAATTAATGTCATTATATCGAACATATTCGAATTTTTTGTTATAATAATAATAATAATAATAATAATAATAATAATAATAATAATAATAATAATAATAATAATAATAATAATATGTTATTTCATCAAAAAATACATTTATAATAAACGATTGACATGTCAAAAATAAGAAAATACAAACAGCTCATATTTAACACTTGTTTGCTTTGTTAATGCTAAATACATTAAAAGACGTTATTGTATAAAACAGTTCACAATATATAATTTAAAAAAAAACGAATCTAAGCAATTTTTACGAGTTTTCGTAATATTTCACCAATGAATAGCATACTTTATTTATAAAATACTTTTTGATTTCTTTTTTAAATTGATTATAATTTTTAATACTTTTTATATTTTATGAATTATTATAACTTCCTGCACATATGGGAGATTTTTTATACGTTGGTGATTTATAATGGGCTATGTAATTATTTTTTGAATTTTTTGTGTTGTGATCATGGTGATCTACATCTGCATTAAATAGGGTTTTAATTTTGAAGACCAGAACTAGCATACTGTAAATATAGATAGAGCATACAGTAAAAATACAATTATCATAAAATGTATCACGGCAAGTTTTGCCGTATGGAATGTTATAATAGTTCTTATAATTCACTTCTGCATAACAAAAACTTTTTGCACATCACTAGCTCGTACCCATAGTAAAATATTTGATAACCGAAAAAGCCAGTGCGTAGTAAATAAAATATAAATTAATGTTCATTTTATTTTTATTTTTAATTAATTTATTTATTTTAAAAAAATATTTATTTTATTTACAAAATATACATAATATAGGGTAATTCCAAAGCATACCTACATTTCCGTCAGGGGCCTGGTAGCGGAAATACATTGTAGCATTTTGTTTATTCATATTTGTTATTGATATTTATTTTTTGGGTTGCAAGTTCTTTTCCAATAAAATAGTTATTGATTGTATTAGTTGTGTCTATAGGATGTGTAGTTAATTTTCCATATTCAATTTGCTCAATTTCAAGAGCAGTGGACATGAAATCCAATGGTTATGGGTTCGATCCCCATCCGAGGTGAATTTTTGAAACAATTATTTCAAAATGGAGTAATGGCGTAGTAATTATTTAATAATTATAATATTCTAATTTTGCTCTATTTTGTTTTGGTAGTATGTTTTTTTTCTTTCATTTACTTTTTTATCTACATAGGCTTTCATTTGTAGATAGTTGTGTTTAATACTGTTGTTTGTTGGATTTTGTATTAAAAATATTTAACTACGAATTTAACCATGAATTCCTATCTCCAAAAAAGGACTAATGTCTACAACGTCCAAGTTACCTAAACCTAAGTTTAAAGGATCAAAATAATGCTGAGACAAAGCATTGTATCCATCTAGAAGAAAAGAAACTTGGTAGGAAAGAGAAGGAAACGGATAAAAACTCCATTAGTGACTTATTTAAAGTTTTATGTTTTGGAAATAAATAAAACAAAATACTATATTTTTTAACCAGAAAAATTATTTATTTATTAAAAATAAAAATAATCGCGACTCGAGTTTCGACTTATGAAGGTCAAAATTTATTTTTAATAAATAAATAATTTTTGTGGTTAAAAATTGTTTTTTTATAATTTATTTCTCAACGAAAATATCCAAAATGTGTTTTGTTCCGAAAAATACATCAATTCTATCATTTTTTACTTTAATTTATTTAATAATCAGATTAAAAAACTCAACATCTAAATTTCTAATAGACCATTAAATAAATTAAAGTAAAAAATGATATTTTTTCGGAACAATTTTGTCCAAAAAAATAAAA
>JARJEC010079715.1:0-15216 GCA_030264575.1 Tachinus sp. AB-2021 | reverse complement strand
TTACTCGCTGTGCTCAAATGGACATTTACAGTGTAAGGTACAGAAATGTCCAATGAAATTAATTATTTAGTTATCCGGTAGATGGAGCTTATAATCGGATAAATAAAGGAATTTGTTTGAAAAACATGTCTTTTGGTTTACCATATAGTGTACTTTTGATTTAATAAAATGTTATTTTTATATAATATAGTAGTAACAACTTAGTCGGCAGCAATATTTTTGCATTTTATCAAATATTTGACGAGTTATAGGCCAAAATAGGTTTAAAAAACCGAAATAGGCCAAAATAGGTTTATATTAGTTAAATTTTTAATCAATTAAAATAAAATTATAAACAAAAACGGGATGTAATGTAATACATTCATTTCTTGACATTTTTCTTTTATTTTTTAATAATGTATAATTAAAAATGGTTTTTAAAAAATGCTATTTCTGAGCTTATACACCCCTAATTTTTCATTTTTTAACATAATATGTTAATTGCAGAAAGAATGTTTGTTGTTTTATAATACATTAATTAAAAATAAACCATTTGTTAAAAATAAATTACTTAAGTGAATTAAATAATTTAGAAACTGGTATATATATAAAAAATTGAATTAAAGCTTGAATATCATTATAAATAAATAAGAGCAATAAGGATGGGCCAATAGACACATTCTCTAACGTTTCATCATCAATAAGCGATGATGTCTTCGCATGAAAACCGACACATGCTTACCTACTTTGCGTTTGAAAATTTTACTCCTATTCTGTACCTGCACTTTCATCCGCACCGAACAAATCCGATTACAAGCATATCTATAAATTATAGACGCAACGATAAACAGGCTTTTGATCAACGACTGTTATTATGTAATCAGTGATATTCGCGTTGTTGTATTTAATTTTTTTAATTTGGTTTGAATATATCACCGTGGGGAAGGGGACAAAGCCTTGTGGAAGGGTAAAATTTGGCACTAAATCAAAAATAATTAAAAGGGAATTTGTACAATAATACATCATTGGATTTATACATTTTTACGCTTCGATTCGCACAACACCCTGATTTTAATTGATCATGTACGAGGCGACCGTTTTGATATTGATTTTTTTCTATTAAATGCACTTTCTGATTAATAATAATTATTTATATGATTATAATTATTTTGATATGTGAGTAATATACCATTCTATTGAAACTATTTTATTCATTGCATCACTTAATGAATAATTTGAGATTTCCGTTTATGATTATTACATTCAATTCAATATTAAAATGCATTTATTTCAAATATAGATATTTTGAAAACTGTAATTATTCAAGCTTTGAATTTTACTTAAAATAAAGTTATATTAATTCAAATTATTAGATAAATAGTCTAATTATTGTCTTGGGTGCATCCAATCTATAGGTATAATAATATGTTTTGAAAAACTACTGAAGCGAACGGAAAATAAAATAAAAACAGGTGTTAAATGTGAGAGTTGTATAATAAGTGATAAGTACCTGCCCTTGTGTTAAGACGCCGTAACTACTGATAAAAATGATATTTTTTGTAATATAACTTTTCACAAAAATCTATTAAAATTTTAAATACCTACAAGATTGATATACAATTGACAATAAACATGCGTTTGTCAACTTCAAATAATTCTTGGCGACGCTAAAGCGCAATCAGAATAAATTTTTGCCGACGAGTAATAACTAAGAGCAATATAAACCATGAGGTTTTGCAAGATCAACAGTACAGTACGGATGGTTGCGTAGGTTTTGAATTTTTATAGAGAACTTCCGGTCTTCAAAGTAGCTTAATATTCTCAAAATATTACTCATAAACCTTAACAGCTTCAGCTGTTTGTAGAAAATGTGTTTTGCTTCTTAGATTTGAAGACAGTTTTATGATATCATAACCAAAATATGTGTTATTTTTGTTATAAAATGATTCGGTGATTTGTAGAAAGTATATTTTTATTATCCTGAGAATACAATATTTGAATAAAATCACATGTAAAATGCCCTATCTAATAACATATTGAAAAGTGAAAATAATGATATTATCACGGCAAAATTATTTTAGGACCGCATAGTTACCAAAAACAAATGTCCGTAATAGCAAATTCAAATAATATTTGTCATATTTGAAGAATTATTGTCCATCAATAGAAATTTATTAAGTAGTTATTTGTATATCAAGGCCAGAAAGTACTACTTTGCTGGACGAGTATGAAAGTTGCGAGACGAGCGAACGAAGCGAGCGTCAGGCGAGGATAGCTAAGAATTAGTATTTCGTCCGTGGTGTACAAAACATTTTATAGGCGACTACAGTTCAGACTATTAAGCATAGTATACAATATAATTTACATTTAATAATTTATAAGTATAATTTTTATATTGAAAAAAAAAACTGTTGTGATTATTGGCTAACAAATGTAGCACTGCGGTTTTTAACTGTTTGGTCAAGCGGGTGGATTAGAATCAAATTCTATACCACTATTAGACATTTTATATTATAAAGTTGACAATCAATTAGATTGATGCAGCTTTATAAAACGACAATATAACCTTGCATTTTCTTGAACAATAGTGACATTGACAATTTTGTACTGCAACTTTGCGGCTTGAATGTGTTTTTCAGTACGGAATTGTCATTTTATGGCCTAATAATTGCAAACAGCTACTTTCTGGATGCAAATACGGCCAGAAGCAGCGACTTTCAGATAAAGACGCATAAAAATAGGTTAGAATGGAAAAATTGTATTCTTTGTCAAATATAAACTCGTGGTTCGTTTATCGATTATTTTTTATAAATGAAATTCATTCTAATTCATGATATTCATAAAAAAACTATTGATAATATACGAACTATATGTTATATTACCTATGAGAATACAATTTTTGCATAAAATTACATGTAAAAAGCGTAATAGCGTAATAGCGATAAGTAAAAATGATTGTATTGTCTTAGGCAGTAAAATCTCAGTAATGAGTAGTTACCAATTAGAGAGGTTCGTCATAATAAATTCAATTAATATTTATCATATTTGATAAATTGTAGCCTGTCAATGTGAATTTTATAGTATATAATTATTTGAAATTCAAAAATTATATTCTCATGCCAAATATCTCGTGGTTTGTTTATCGATAATTTTTATAAATGAATTCTAACAACAATATTTGGAAAATGCAACTCCTGCTCGTTGATTTTTTTGATATTAGAATTTGTGACATTCATAAAAATTATTCACACTTCTATATTGCTTAGTGATAGGATAAATTGTATTTATTTTTCTGAAGTTAATACAATAGTAGACAAATATAAATATGTTTAGATAGTGAAGAATAATTGAAAGCCCCTAATAATATTAATATTATGAATATTTTAAATTCCTGTCTTAAAACTTTCTTAATTATTTTAATTTACCTTTTGCGATTAAAATTAATTCTACTGTGAAATATAATCCATACGATGGATAATATGTGTTTTTAATTCTTAAAAGTATTTATAAAAACGATTTAATTTTGCCCGAGGCAGGTTTTTCTCTTAATTTTACTTAAAATGATAACAGTGAATATACATATACATAATTCTAAATCCGTCTTTATTTATATTTCTGCAGGTTGTTCGACATCTTACAAAATTGTTATCTTGCTTTGATCTTTTCTTGCTACTACAAACTTCGTATACAATATTATTTATATTATTAAATTTTACCACTGCGTGAAATAATGGAAGAAAATATAATACACAGGGTGTGTTAATAGTATGAAACTCTTAAAGAATGGTATTTTCAATTTCAGAGAAATTAAAAATTATTTTCAAATTCAATAAGATAAAAAGATTTAAAAATTTAAAACATACAAAACCAAAATCTTAGAATGTACAAATGCAATTATTTAAAAACTTAAATGTAAAACATAAACAACAACAAAAAAGAAAACAAAAATCCAGATATTAGACACTGTGAAACTAGAGGGCAAACTAATAAAATCAGAAAACAAATGGGAGAATTAAAAAAATATCAAAATTATCAATCTCATGTGCCTCATTTGCGCTAAAGGTGAACAAACTTTGTATTTGTATGCGTTTTATTATTTATGAACCTTGACCTTTGAAGATACTCAAAATACTTCCTGAGAAAGATTACATTTTCAGTTACTATAACCGAAAGTTACGGTTCCGCAATGAAAAAACAGTTCGACATTACTAAATTTACGTCTTGCTAACTATCAGACTCGTCCAGCAAAGTAACACTTTCTGGCACTGATCGACAATAGTCTAATAAGTTTAACTAACTAGTTTGTTAATGAGCGTTAACGAGTGAGTGCTCTTAATAGTTGGGATTATTAATTGCGCATTAACATATGGATTGATAACAAAAGTTTTTTTTATTGCTTCTAAAATATTCATAAACTCTAAACGAATTCCGTTACAAAATTTAAAATCTTGACATAATCTACAATTATCAAAATAGCATTTACTTGACATAAAATAATTAAAATATAATATAGTTTAAATATTATTTAATATATGATACGATACGATATGATGATACGATATAATTTAACCAAAACATTGTCAAAATGTCCTTAATATTAAAATATTCTAAGAGTTACGTATTAAAAAAATGTATTAATAACGTTTATTAATGCATCTTTATAATAAACGGCCAACGAATAACTATTAATTGTATAGAGAGA
This sequence comes from Tachinus sp. AB-2021, assembly GCA_030264575.1. Taxonomy (NCBI): domain Eukaryota; kingdom Metazoa; phylum Arthropoda; class Insecta; order Coleoptera; family Staphylinidae; genus Tachinus; species Tachinus sp. AB-2021. Next base: position 10,535 of record JARJEC010079715.1, on the reverse strand, counting down.
AAGTTTTAAGGAACCAAACTTTATAAATATACTAGCTAAACCCGGCCACGCTTTGCTGTGGCTCAGTCTGATATAAAATGAACTGTTAAGCAAAGAAAAGTATTCTAGCAAACAAATATTCGCCAAGAAAATATATCACTTACTTTGCTATGGCCGTGCTGTGGAATAAAATGAAAGAAAGAAAAAGATGTTTTTCACCGAAAATATTTTTTTATTGTAATGCTAGTGGATTGACTATATCCTTTTTGCTGTTCCCAGAAAAAAATCAGCTGAGTGAGAACCGCTGTACTCACGAATGATATCTAAACACATTCACTCACTCACTCACATTTGTCAAATTCGATTTTACCGTAAAATTGATCCTAGTGCACTATAGCTCCATCTCAATTTCCCTAATTAACTTTGCATTATTGTATCTCTCTCCATTTCTAAAATTTCACAAGGAAATTAAAGAAAATTATTCAATCAACAACAAACTTCACAGGATTACCCGCTATGCCATGTTAAAGTTTTCCCGAAAATTTGATCAAAATTGGTTGAGCGGTTTAGATGCTCATACGGTACATACACACATAATCCGTTTTTATATAATAGATTTTGTACATGAAAAAATTAAAAGAAAAAAGAAGTAGAAGATGACGAAGAATTTATATAATATCATATGGATTTTTAAAATATACAATTTATTGAATTTGATCGGTTACTCTCGTCACCCTGTATATTGCAGTAGTTTCCTGTTTGTTTCACTTGGTAATACCAATAACAATCACACGTGTGGAACTATGCACAAAATAAGTTTGATTCTATTTAATAGGCACAGTGTTTTCTTGAAAATTTACATTCGTGGTTCATTCCGCTTTACAATATCTGCTAATAATGTATTAGATCAACATAGTACTTATATATGCTACAATTCTCAATGCTTCAATTAACTTAACTAATGAATGTCCAGTTTTGTTCTTCTATAAAGTATAGTTGTTCAATAACTCAAATACATTTACATAAACTTGTCCGTATCGGTAGAACGGCTAAATTTACCAAAGCTAACATTAACTTGCTGCAAACTTTGAAATATCGAATGAATCTAACAAACTAACTGATTAATTTAATATATTATAATTAATAATATTTTATTAAATTGTTGTCTTGAATGAATTAAATTTTGTTTATTTGATACTTGAACCAAGCGATTTTAAGAATTATTTTATGAAATATACTTACTTTGATTACTCAAAAGCAAGTTCCTTTTGCAAATATTTAAATCATTCATTAATTCAGTGAAAATTAAATTTTAATACGGTAATGAAAATTTGGTATTAAATAATGCATTGCATTAATTATAAAAGCGTATTATTTGTTAGCTTGAAATTCCAATCCTATTAATTATGGATTTTGTACAAATGAAAGACAAAGGCGTCACATATTTGATCTTCAAATACCTTCATGTGTAAATATGATCTCTCAATCTATGTATATTTTACATGAGGTTAATTGAGTATATTTATTTTGCATCCATGGTTGGGGTATATTGAAAATATATTATGAATTTGGTTAGGTGACTTTTTCGGTGATTTTTAACTCTCAACTGGATAGAGCATTAAGCCCCATTAGTGCAGCATTTTTTCTTCCCTTATAATATTCGTATTAGCAACGAAAAGAGCGGCGAAGCTCGATATTTTTTTGCAATATGAATGCGCGGATGACTGTTGGGGGTAAAAGAGGAAGGAACCTAGTCTCCACCCGTCTCTCACACTAAATGTCACATTATGCACCAGGGGACAGACATTAATACACTCGTTATTTCGACTGGCAAATTTTCTATGTTGCCTGTGGATTTATAAAAAATGAAACGACGAAATCAAGCTCTGTTGGGAGGTGAGTTGTATGCGTCCCCTAATTGATGTGGAAAAATGTAATGAAAGGTAAAAATGTCTGTGTTTAAACGTTTTCTCTGTGGATGCTTTGTAATTTTGCTAATCCTATTAAAAGTATCATATAACCCGGGTAGGCCTCTTGGTGTATTGATCCGCACCTCGCTCCTCCGCCCTCTATCATTCGACCGCAGTCGTTGGGTTTCGGTCGCCCTCGCAACTCACCCTTTTACAAACATTGAGATTTATGCCGTCGCTATATACTTATCATCATTACCAATTTATGTCTTATGTTCCAGTTATTTAACGCACTACATCATAGATCAGTAATGACTTTATTGGTTCATATTTTCTGAACCTTGACATTAAAAATGAAATTTTTAATTTTATAAAATTATATCAATATATAAAATGAAACCACCGGTGTGTGACATATCTAGTACAGCAGAATTAGGCAACATCGGGCACGGTTAGAATTTGATTGCTGGCCGACTACCGACACCGTTGAACTATTAATAACGCTTTAGATCAGGGTTGTCCAATCCGCGGCCACGGGCCGTAAGTGGCCCGCGGTAAGCATCAATGCGACCCACAAGCAATGAAATTTAAATACTTTTTAGCACAATTGTTATGTTTTTGAGATAAATAAATAAGTATAGTATAAGTTTTTCGTACTAATTATTTTTATACGTTCTTTTTGAAATGCATAAATTAATAATTACTTCTAAGTAAAAAGTATTCAATTGTAGTGTGCTTTATTTTCGCAAACACTTTCTATAACTAAAATGTACAAAAATGTGGCCCGAACATCAAAAAAGTTGGACAACCCTCTTTTAGATGCAAACGAATACATATTTTTCACTTGATCATGGTCGATTGTCTATGGTTAGTTGATTATATTTGAAATAATAAATCAAGCATTACGTTAAATTTGATATGTGCTTTCTGCAATGAGATACTTTAAGTAAGAAAATTGTGTGCTGCCTTATTGGATTGGAGTATTTATTGTTTTGCTTCAGTTGAAACTAAATTTAATATTTTATATATTATATAATTTCCTGTGATACTTTGTATGACGCTGACGATGAATCTAGCTTTGATACTATTTTCTGGGCGGTCTCCTTTGCGGTTTTTTCTAGAAGATATGGTGTAATATTTAACTTAGTTTACCTGCTTCCATTTTCTGCTTTAGTCAAGGAAACAAAACATAAAATACATTTGCTCGATTCTAATATAAATGTTGATTGTTGATTGTTGTTGATTGTTGAATTTAGATATCTTTTTCTTCTTGGACTTACTATTTAAGACTTGTTTAATCAGTTGCCTTTTTTATAAATATTGCATTGATCGTACTTCCATTCCTTATAAACCTTGCTCTTCTTAAATTTATTGATGAGATTCTGTACTTTTGTACTATTAATTTTAATAATGTTAACTATAACAAACAAATAAATTAAACAATTAACAATTAAATGTTAAATTAATTTATATTAGTTTTTAATATTTTTTTGGTGTAGCTGTTGAAGAATGTGCGAAATTTTTATTTAGTACCTCTTGCATAATTTTAATAATTTGTTTCATATTTATTTTGTCTCAGTAATTTTTGATATTTTACTTTTCTATAAATTGAGTAATATAGTAATCTCTATCGCTTCTATGTCTATTTCTAATTTCATGTCCATGTTTTATTCTGTTTTGTATACCAAGTGATGTGTGAGTTTTTTTCAGCGTTTGTAATATTTTATATATTTTTTTTGGACACTATAATCTCAACTTTTGGGTGTACATTGGTTTTATACTTTAGGAATTCCTTCTTATTTTTTGTGCAGTTTTTTAATTAATGTTTTTCCTTGTTTGTTTTACATTTGAATTCTCTTTGGCGTACTTTTTATTAATGACATCTCTATGATGTATTTTACTGTTGCTTAAGATGAAGGTAGTCATTAATTATTTGCATTTGCCATTAGGAATTACTATAGATATTTTTTGTTGTTGGTAATATGATGATGGCATAAGGCTGCTTTTAATCAGCATTCTATTAAAACTTCTCAATTTTTATTTATTATGTCCTTTGAAGTTTTTCTTTATTTTTGATATTCTGAAGTTTTTTTATTAGTCTATTAAAATTTTCCACTATGACAATTCTTTGATTTTTCGTTCATCGCGTTAGACTGTAAAGTTCCCCTCATCTAGAATCTACATTATCTACATAGAGGACTAATACTCCAGCATGTGTATGTATGCCAGTATATAGCCATCTTCTCTGAGTTGTTCCTTTGCCTTTTTGAATAGTCTCTTATACAAGATTTGAATCACGGTATTCGATTGGCTGTTATTTTGAATATAAGAAATTGCATTGTGTCATGTGAGTGAGCATTAACCAAAATCGTATGTATATTCTTTAAATATGTTGTTTGGTATTACTTATTATTTTGTTTTCCAGCCGGAAACAAAATTTAAATTGTTCAGCATAATTAAAATCATCAGCATCGCCAGTAAAATGATTAAATTTCAAAGTTTGTAACTAACTTAAGCTAACAACTATTTGTTTTGAATAAATTATTTGATACTAGATGTGTTTTATTATAAAAAATAGTTATTTTTGTATTAAGTGTGCAAAATGAGTGATTTTTATGGCGCGTGAAATTTAATTTTGGTCGAGCCGGTCAGGTCGAGACAACAAATATAGTCTAACGGCATTTAAGCACGAATTTTGCCACGAAATACAAACAACATTTTTATACAACGGCAAATAAGGAATTATGTAAATAAAATTATAGAAATTTATTCAAAATATTACGTAGGTATCAAATAAATTTATCATATTGTCGCTGTCAATGCATGGAAAATATCAAAAAAAAAAATATTTTTTCACGTATATCAGTAAAAAACTGTTATCGGTGAAACGAAAAAATGTGTTTTTTTGGTGAAAAAATGCAGTAGTTTGCGTATTGATGGTGATAAACTTTTATAAAGAATAACATTTTATCATAATTCAATAATAGACATTTGTTTCTTTTGCTGCACTTACCCGGCAATACACTGTATTTTGTTACAAAATAAACCTGGCATTCTGCATTATTTAATTGCGACAAAGTTCGTTTCTTATTTATGCAAAAGAATTTCATTCTGTGAAATTAAATTGCATATATTGCATGCGTTTTGGAATACAGTAATTATTCTTGTTATTTTATACATAAATCTGGGAGCGTTCAATTTAATACATCCGGGGAGGATGTTTACTCCAAAATTCTGATAAATTTTTTGGTATTTGGCCAGGGATCAAATGCTCGCCCTCATTCACCACTTGCTTTCATTGCACTCGAAAGTTTATGCGCGTGGGTCCTGGTAGAGCCAACAGAATTTCTTTGTATGTAGTTAGATTAGTTAAGTTGTGAACAAGTTATGCATTAAGGATAACGTCGCAGAAAGCAGGCGTCGGCGTCGCGGTGCTACGATCGCGGAGTTATGACGAGCATCAATTCTCAGCGGAGAATTCCATCTCCTGTATTGTTCCCAGAGACAAATTGAAATAGTTGTGCACTCCCGATAAATAATTTCTATGCGAAATGTTCTGGGCACTTTTTAGCAACTGGCGACGGCTCCGGGAGATTTATTAATTGTTTGTTTAATGCCTGGGCGATGTCGTAACTCATTTTAATGAGCAAAAACCATCGCACGCTGACGGAATAATAACCTCTCACTAATAATAATCCCTCGGTTTGATCGATACCCCAGGATATTATCGCTGCAGGTTATTATTGTGATTGTCACAAAACGCTGAAAATGTAGTATTTAACGATGATAATAAAAAATTCAACAAAACATTTGCATTTCCAAATCGCCGAGTTGATTTACGCATTGCGTTAATTAACCCTTTGAAATATTAATTGGTCATCTACAATTATAATGATCTGAATATATATGTTAACATGAATACTGTGCATTTCTTTAACGATACTGTAATAATATATTCCTCGATTTTATTTGTATTATATTTCTTAATGTATTCCAATGAAGGGTTTGCAGTATTTGCAAAAATTTTATAAATATTTTGCAATCGATTTATCTTGAGAAAATCGTGTCATAAATTTTGTTTGTTGTAGAATATAAATAAAACAAACTTGTCTGTCTCATCTATTAGAATAAATTGGAATTGTTCTTTTTTATCTTGAAACTTGGGACAATAAGTAAAACCCGTGCTTACTGCGATTTTTCAGACGAAACTTTGCTTGAGATAATATCGAATTAATCACAGACGCTTTTTTCTCTTATGCACATTCAGTTGAGAGTGGAAAGTTTTCCTAGCCTGGCGACCATAAAAAGCCATTCACCGTAACATTTGATGGATGATCGTGATTATTACTGTCGGCTCTAGCAAATCATACATTTTACACGGTACCGATGTACATATTAGATACGCGAGTTCCGTGCAAAGCTTTTCCGTCTTGTTGATTTTATTTTTTATGTATATTAAATACGAGAAATCAAATTTTATTGGCTTTGAAATATTTCCTCATAAAATCAGAGTGATGAATTCGGGAATGAATTGTTATTTAAAATAATTCTATTTTATGATAAAATCGTAATATTTCTTTTAAAACAAGCAAACAATTTTATATTATTTTGTAAAATTTACATTTTATTTACATAACAGTTTCCTATAGTTGATTAATTTTTTTGGACTTTGAGCCAATCGTTTAATTTTTGTTGTTGTTTTGGTATCCCAGTTATTAAAATAAATAGAAAAATTTTGTAGCTTTTATAGCAATTCAGATGCACTTAAAAAAATTGATAAAGGTACTTTTGATGCGAAAGTAACAAAAAAAAACTATACTACTATTTCCCTCTTATTAGCCAATCATATTAAGCCATATTTAAGCTTTTGACAATTTTTAGTTACACCGAGAATTGCACTTGTGCATGAATTACACTGAAAATTGCACATATGCATTGTAATTTGATTGCCAACGCTTCTTACAAAAATAAATGCATTCAGTTTCTGATATATTGCTCTTTCTTGTTATATACTTTTTACAAATTAAGTATCATTAATATGAGATACCGCGTAATAGAGATCAAAACCATCTTAATGATTCCAAATTAATTTATCTAATGAAATTAAAAAAACAAAATGTTTGATCTGAGAATAAACTTGGTCACACAGTGTCAAATGACTATAAAATTTTGTGTGTTTGTTTTTATTAATTTTGTTAACGAGGTTTGTTTTAATACCATACATGCATTTTTTAACAAAGATGTTGCGATTATTACGAAAATGATTTAGGTTGATAAAATCACAGCAGTGGAAACATTCTCATGCATTATTACATATGGTAATGAGAAATAGTTTAATGGGCTACCCGATGAGAGCTACCTCTAATCACGCTATTGCATTATTATTAATAACATGATTGTCACTTGAAATTGTATACACCATTCCAACATAACATTATTATGACAAATGTGAAAGCTTCATTGCTAATAGATAAAGCCAATATAACTTATCCATCAAAATTATTATGCACACAATATCCGATCATACATTGGATTGAAGGTTAAAGGAGAAGAGGATTCACTGTAGTATTGTAAAGGTCGCAACGTTTATGTAAATACTTAGTAATAAATCTCCAATGCAAAGTTATTTATCTACAAGATTCAAATGAGCCAATCTGTGGAACATATACTCATAATAAATAATAATATAAACCCATATAATTTAAAGTAAACATAAATAGATCTTAAATATAAATCAATTTTCTCATGTGAGAAACTTAACTACTTATTACTAAAATACATTAAATAAACTTATATAATATATAATCTATTTCTCTTTAATTTAAATGCAAACTTTTGATTAGCTTACACAGGCTTGATAAATAACAATTAATATAATTGTTGTAACCGCTGGAGTGGCATATTCAGTACGGCCGATGTAGAATGTTCGCAAAAGTTAAGTAACGTTAAGCATGGTCAGCACTTGGATCGATGACCGCATAACCCCGCCAATATATATATATATATATATATATATATATATATATATATAGATATGGGAGCCATTTCTAGAGTAATAAGCCTTAATTCAATACACACATACCTACATGAACACGGCTGAAGAACCTCGAAGTCAATGACCAGTTAAAACTAAAACCAAGTAAAACTCAATAAATACAAATACTATTATAATTGTCGTTTGTGTTTTGATGACATTACTAAAAAATAAATCGAGCTGTCCGTAAAATATAATTTTAATATTAATGTTTATAATAAATAAAAGATATTTTCTTTATGAAACAATCTCGACAAATACAACTCATTTATTTTAATGATTATCCCAAATTTGTTCTTTTTTTCTAAATAAATTTTGTTGCTTTAGAATACAACACTCGCTCTAGCTTCCGTAAATTCTATTTTTTTCTTATCTTTTTAGCTTATTTTGATTTCCTTAGCTTTATACTAGAACGCTGTATGCGATTTTATTGTACCCTCGATAGCAATCTAGACTTGAAAAATACTCTCTAATACTATATTATTTTATTTTATCGTTGAGAAACTCTATAGTTATGTTAGCATTAATTATTTCAGCGATTAATTTGAAGGATGTGAATATATTGCACTGGCAATTTGATATGCACACCGGGTCTAATTAAGATGCACAAACAAAGGCGCAACTGAAAAGGGCTCGTTAAAACGGGAAATCGTTCACATAAAATGGGTAAAAATGCGTGTAAGAATGAAATAGAAAAACGGAAAAACAGCGATACGTGCAGATCATTCGAACGCGTTAATCACGGGCAAATGTAGTGGGCGGTGGGGGTAAGGGTGTCTTTTATTCTGCTGCATAATGCCCCGAAGATGCTTTGACACTTCATAAAAGGAACTTTGGTGTGTGCGAGGAATTTTGCCATATAATAAAAATGGAAACAATGATGTTACATGACGGCGCATATCTCATTGAAAATTTTATTCGAGAAATACACATATCTCCCAAGTGTGTTGCTAGCTACATAGTTGCTCATCACATTTTAGAGCGGTTGCATCAAGGATCTAAGATTGCATCTGGTGATTTAATAATTTACAGCATTTTATATTGAACCGCACTGGTTTTATCGGTAAGTTAAGATTGAAATTGATTAACTGATGATAAACTTGCCAATTGGTTAATTCTTAATTTTAGCGCCATTTTTATTTGGAAAGAAGTTTTTTATTATAAAATTAGGATTTGTGTTTTCGAATGAAATAGTTTATGCACTGAGAAAGCAGAAAACAGCATTTAAATCATTAAATAAGATATGTTCTGTAGATGCAGTAGCTTACTAGTTTTTATAACATTAATTTATAGTATAGTAGTTTTAACTGAGCATCGACCTTAATGTCTTTCAACTGTGTGAATGTACGCATATCTGTGTGTCGAATTAAAGTTACTCTTTCCTCCAATAACTAGACCTCAATTAATTGTTTCTCAATATCGTACCGGTAGCGGCTATGCGGCCATCCATCCGAGTTCTAACGGTGATTTTAAATTTTATTTTTATTAGTACATATATTTTGGTTTAGCTTTTTATAATCCAGAAAATGTTTTTTTTTAATATTTACAACTCGTCAAAAATTCAGTGCGGTCTACTACACTCTTTACGCAGATCGTAAAATAAAAGAAAGAACAACGTTCACACTGCTAAACAAAATATAAATTTACATTTCACATTCAGTTAATACACACACCGAAGACGAAACATTCGCCCGTGACACAGAGCCGGCAGAGCGCTTTGCTTTAGAATAATAACTATAATAGACGTTTGTATGTGCGAATGTTACACGCACATGATTCAGGCATGCGATTCTAATGCCTCCATTTGAAACACTGACAAGTCACACGTCTACAAAAAAATTGGACTGAACGTGTCGCAAATGGTATTTTTAAAATTTTTATTATTTTAAATGTTAGATTAAATAAAATAAAATAAAAAATATATATTGTGTTTTAAAACCGTTTAACACAAAAATGTTTAAAACATTCTCATGTCTCATTGTTTTAAAATATTTTATTAAATATTTTGTTTTAAAGATGCCAACTGTGTTTGGCGCATTTGTAACTAAAACAATTTACAAAGCAATAAACTTAACCTAACCTTACCTATGAATCAATATTTAATTTCGGCAACAATTAGCTGGGAAATTGAATAAACCATATTAGTGTTTGATTTAATCCTTTAAGTTGTGAATAAGTTTTACCAAGATATCGATGAGCTAATATAAAAAAAATATTGACTTGAATGTTATAGGTAATATTTTGCACATGTATTTTTTATTTTTTTTTTAAATGTCGTTTGTTTTTAATCACACATACTAGATCAATAGATAATAATAAATTGTTGATGCTCATTTTTTTTAAATGTCGTTTCTTTTAAATCACACATACTAGATCAATCTTCTTCTTCTTCTTCGTTTTCTCTCTTTCCAGAGAGGTCGTGATTATGGTTTACTCTTTTGCTGTTGTTCTTCGTACAATATCCCTTTCCCTGTTCCTGGATTCTCTTGTTGCTTCTGCTATCGCGCTGTTGGTTGTTGCTTTGATGGTGTCAGTCCACTTCATCGGCGATCTTCCTCTCTTTCTTTTTCCTTCCATTTTTCCCTGTATCACCAGTTTTTCTAGGTTGTTAT
>JARJEC010079699.1:0-23347 GCA_030264575.1 Tachinus sp. AB-2021 | reverse complement strand
CATTTTAGACCTCCTAGCAGGTTTGTGTTCGTCATCGTAAAGCAATCCGTTTTGCTACCTGATCATGTCCTATACCGTTGCCGTGTCTGCTATTTAACGAGAGCTACCTCGTGATTTTTTATTCCTGGAGGTTGTCTCCTCCTTGCTCTATTTGCTCCTATGCCCCTATCCGCCACCTTGGGGACGCGCCCTTCAGGAGTTTGGCTTCTCCCGAGAGAGTGGTAGTGGTAGTGGTAGTGGTAGTGGTAGTAGTAGTAATAGTAGATGCTCAGAATTTAGATTACGCAGTTTATAACAATTCACCTCGCAGTTTATAACAATTTATTAAATATTATTTTATTTGCAAGATCTAAAATGTAATTCAACTATGGTTTCCATTTACACAAAATCTTAAATAACCTATGGTCCTATTTATAAACCGATATTAAAGTTCTATCGATTTTGTTTTAATATACTATCTTAACGTCTTTATGTTAATAAATAATATATTTTAAATATATGCAAGCAGATCATATATTCGGTTGCATGTTTGTATATTTTGATAATAGTTTTAAAATATAAGCATGCAACACAACAGTCGCATGTCTACAAGAAACATTTTTAATATCAATTTTATGATGATATAACCATAAAAATAAACAAATTGAAAAAGTTACATTGAATTAATAGTTAAAATTATAATTTAATATTTAAATTTATTAAACCGTATCTAATACAATCACTATAAAAATGATCTAACCATTAATATAAAACTTATAAGCTTACTCACAAAAAATGAAATATTTATCTATTAAATATTGATCATGTGTGTCAAAAGTAAGTAAAGCATAATTTGCAATATTACAATTAAAACCTTCAGTAACTAATGAAACTTTGTTAAACATATATTAACATATTCACACATTGCCTTTAATATTATTACATGGGGACAAGCTATTAATCTCAACAGAGTATTTATACAACAAAAAGGAATTCTTCGATTAATTTTTAATATTAAAATTACCGATACATGTAAAGATATCTTTAAAAAATATAACATACTAACTTTAGGACCAATACTTTTTTTAGTCTACATAAATCACCTACCTGAACACATTGACTATCCAATTGTACTATATGCTGATAATATCGTCCGGTGAAAATAAATTAGTGATAAACTACAATAAAACCGAAATTCTTACTTTCGGTTAAACAAATATATATATATATATATATATATATATGACTTTGTTATGCCTATTTGGCCATGATATATCACCATTTGTGTATTGTTTAACGTATTGCTAATTTCGACACCAACAATTTATGAATAAAGCTGTATATATATAACAGTACATTTTATGTACATATTTAAATCTGTGTTATTTATAAAAAATATTAACCCATACAACAATTCACATGCTTATAACGATCAACGATACCTCATTCGATAATTTTAAAAAATTGCCTGAATCCTCAAGTATTGCTCTAAACAATAGATTACAATAACTTGTCATCAGAATTAAAAGAAATTAATAAATATAAAGTATTCAAAACTAAAATAGATTTAGATATAGATGTGGTTTTGTTTTGAACGAATGCACAAAAATGTTACTACTCAATTAATGATTTTTTTCAGTAATTATTATAAATATAATTATAAGTACTCAAATTTTATTTATTTACACATTTCGTTTATTATTCTACTATTATTATTATTTTATTGTAATTTTTTTATATGTTTAATATTTCATATCCATTTGTAATGGCTTACATCAATAAAGTATTATTATTATTAAAAATAATACTTAAATACATTTAATAATCAAATAAAATATATTTCATATTATACAGTGTCTGGCCAGATGACATTTACAATAACTATGATTGGTCAAAAAGTATTGAACTAAAAAAAATATTGGGTCTTTGTCTGCTTATTTAGAAACTTACTTTGCTCCATATTGTTGGCTACGACAAAAAATGTAAAAAAACTTACTTATACTATCTAATATTTTTATACGATTTGTGAAAATGAATTTCCTTTAAAAAACATTAAAACGTCTCTAAAGAGGAGTTTTAAAAATCTGTATAAAAAATTAATATAATTCTATAAAAAATAATGAGTTAATGACCTTTTTGTAAAAAAAATTCTCAAAAGTTTAGCCAGTTCTGTTGAAATTTGGTTTTGGTAAGATTGTATATTCTTTGAAAAATGTCCTTTAGAAGAAACCAAAACTTCAAACTTTCTTAATTTCCTTATAAAATTTTTTTTTTTTAATTTGATTGTTTTTTAATTCAAGGTAAAAAAAATTTTTAAAAACTGATTTACTATTTGTAAAAAATGCCTTAGTGAGTTTTAAAAATAATCTATTATATGAATCTTGAAAAATGTCTGAAAATCTAAAAAAAATGTTTTTTGAAAAACTTTAAAAACAAAGTTTCAAATCTGCGCCGTGTTTAAAAATGTTTTTTAAACTTTTTTCGCTAAACAGGTTTCGCTGAGATTTGATTTTGGAAAAATTAAAAGTTTTCAGAAAAACCTTGAAACTTAATATCTAAGCGTTTGATGTCACAATTAAAACGTTATATAACCTCGTACTTTTAAAGTACATTTTTTTTAGAAAATTGTCTAACTTTATGCATTCGTAGTTTTTTTAAGCGTTTGGCGTTTCTGAGAAATTCAAAAAACGTTAAAATTTAATTATAAGTTATTTCTTAAATTTGTTTGATAACTTGGGTTTTATAAAATTTGATGCTTTTTAAAAAAGTCTGTTGAGCTAGAAAATTCTTGAAAATGTGCTTTGAAAAAAAGAATGTATAAGAATTTATTAAGTTTTTTTGAATTTTTGTAGATATTTACTTCTTGGATAACTTAATCACTTGACAGTTTTGAAACTTTTTTGTACAATGATAGGCCCGGGTTTTGATAGGATAGTTAATATTCCCAATCACTATCCTCAAATAAAAATAAAAAATTTGCACAATTTGTTGCAAATTTGGTAAGACCACATTGTCAGATTATCAATCCTGTAGGGAGTAGACCTTGATTCGACTCATATGCGATACTTTTTTTGATTATCTTATGTTAGCTCTGTAAAAAATAAACTTGTGTGATTTGTCCCTTAACAGCTTTTTGGATCATTTCTTGTCTGGTCTTGTATGGAACCCAAAAGTGATTTCTAGTCAAATAATGTGGCCCATGCAGACACGTTTTTTGAACTAATGTGAAAAGTAAGCCTAGTGACAAACGTATACAATAATAATTTATTGTTATTATTATTCTACTTGGTCTTGTGCTTTGTGTTGATCTTTTGTCTATTTCAGTCATGCGTCTAAATCTATTTAATATAAGAGTATTCATTTACCTTTGCACATTAAGAAAATTGATAAAATCAATATATAATAATCTATAATACAAGACTAGAAATAAAACTAGAATACTATAAAAACATAGTAGTTTTATTTCTAATCTTGTCTTTGCACATTAATTTACAGAAATTACGTGACTTCAACGAACGAGTATTTAAAAGTTCTCATTTTTTTTTAAATTGTATAAAAACCTTGGCAACTATGAATGACGTTCAAAATCATGTTAAACCGCTACATAAATGTTGTGTAAAATGTCTAGTATGTAATAAAGTTAATTAAAAAATTGACTTTTTTCTAAAAACAACCAAGCATATAATTGCTTATGCACAAATTAATTTCATTCATAAGTAAATTTTAAAATTAATATACGCATTGCTTACATTTTAGTATTTCTGTTTTATTAAATTAAGTTTAAATAAAAGCAATTTTAATCGATAATAAATAATCCTATATTTTTACCAAGAGATGGCTTTATATGAAACATGTACAATTTATATGATATTAGAAATTGATCAAACAAATCAGTTGCCAGGGAAGAATACAAAGAAATTCACCCATAAAACGCCCAAAATTTTATCAAATTAACGCAAAATCTAATTGAAATTATCGAAATGTCGAGCAAAAAGAAATTTAGTAATAAAATAGCCGTGTTGGGTGGTGTCAGGAAATTGGCAATGCGTTCCGATAGTGAAAATACAATAAACGTAAGTAATTATCAACTTTCCGTTTTAATTATTTGTGTCATAGTGATCAAGCGTAATGAGACAGCGAATTTAATGAGCCCATAGATACACGGTGCCTGGAACAACCCCGCTTATAAATTGCCAACACTTTTCAACAAACGGTACAAAATGTGTTTAAGTGACATCGCGTGTCTATATTCGTACAGAATGCGCAAAAACTCTGTCGGTAATTGCACTTCTCTAGTTTCAAATGTACTTGTACGAGGATCGTGTGACTTTAACTTTCAACATGTTTGTGCACGGTGTACATATTAGTAAAGATGAGTCCGATATTGAGACCGATTCTGAAGATGATCCGGAGATATTATTATCGGTATTTATAATTAATTTATTAACAATTAAATTTATTTTTGTAATAATCATATTTTATAAATATTAAAATAAAATAAATTAATATTTGAAAAAGTGTTAACACGTAAAAACGTCATCAACTCATCAACCAAAAATATAAAAATGTATTTTAATGTTGTGTGGTGAAATAAGTTCTGCAGAATGATTGACATGCAATATTAAATTTTCTAAATTTATATTGAAACAGTACAGTTCATTGCCATAACATGCATTTTTTGAAGAATTGCATATTTATCAATTTAATGTGTTTTATTAAAAAAAATATGGTGTATGTGCCGGGAAAAAAGTTTATAATTATTGTAATTTTTGTATTGTAACTTAAAAAAAATAAAATAAAAAAATAAATCAAATTGAACTTTGGTTTCTGATATAGTTAAAAATTATTGTACTACTTATAACATTCAAATAATCAAAATTCGTTGATGGCAATTTAAAAGTTTTAACGTACATGTTGACTAAAATAGTGTACATTTATTTTGAAAATAATGTATAAAAAAACATAGTATACTATTATATACTTAGTGTGTGTATAAATACGTAATAAATAAAGAAGTATGTTGTATGGACAATGTTTGAAAATATCAGTCTTGTCAAAAAATTAAAAAAGAAAAATATTACACTCATCGTGAAATATCACCAAATATTTCTAAAATATTTGCTATCAATTTTTGATTGTTGTAAATTGTTAAAATGGTAGCTATTTATGGATATAAATAACACTTATTCTAAATAATGACTAGATTGTCACAATTTTAAGTAAAATTTTATACAATGTTTTACAAATCAAGAATTGTTCTAAAACGGGAAAAGGCCATTTTACAAAATATTTTCAAAATGTCAAGAAAGTTTCTGAAATATCTGTATTTGCGAAAATAATAATATGGGTGGACTGTTAACTATTATAAATATAAATATTTTTGGGATGCCAAATGTCAAAGAATATACCTGCAAACTGTCAAAAAAAAGTACTAAAATATTTCCAAAATTTAAACAAGTATTTGAAGTATTTAAAAAAAATTAAATATTATTATTCAGATGCACATTAATATGTATATGTGTACGTAATAAATTCTACATATGTTTAAAAAAATAAAGTGTTTTTAAAGTGTCACAAAATTTAACAAAATATTTTAAAAAAAGGTGAAAAATGTTGAACGACTACTAAACATTTTAAAATATGTTGACATCAGTATTTGAAATATTATAAAACTATGATAAGATAAATTTCATTTGCCAAAAAAAATCAAAATATAACAAAATGGTTTCAAAAATCAAATTTTTCTGCACATTAATTTGATAAATGTCAAGATGTGTTTCT
This sequence comes from Tachinus sp. AB-2021, assembly GCA_030264575.1. Classification (NCBI taxonomy): domain Eukaryota; kingdom Metazoa; phylum Arthropoda; class Insecta; order Coleoptera; family Staphylinidae; genus Tachinus; species Tachinus sp. AB-2021. The sequence goes on along the minus strand of JARJEC010079699.1, from coordinate 17,587 downwards.
TCTAAGTACAACCACTAACTGATTGCAACAATATGGGAGATATTTCGAATATCTTTCCAAAATGGTAATAAAGATGTTTTTGAATTTGCCTCAAAACTTTATTAAATATTTGCAAAAAATTGCTATAAAATGTATGCAACTGTTGCGGAATCTTATTAAGTCTTTCACAATATGTTTGAAGTATTTTGGGAGAAAGAAAATATCGAAAAATATCAAAATACATATTATTATTAATACCATGTCAAAAATGATGCATTATTTGCTGCATGTACAAAAATATTTAAACTATTTGCAGCTTATTATGTCTTGTGCTTATTGTATCAATTAAATTAAAATGCTTGCTACGTGTCTAAAATTGTTGCAAAATATTGAATAGTGTTAAACATTTTTTGGCAGTTTTGGACATGCTTCAAAATGTTGTTGCAAAATATTTGAAAAATGTCACAAACTATTTGCATAATGACAAAAGGTATTTGCAAATATTTCAATATTTTTTTAAATATCTCAAAATTCTAAAAAAATATTTGAATGTTTGTTTAGAATTTCCCCAAAAAGAAAAATACGGCAGTATTATTGTTTATTAAAACATAATGCACTGAGGAAGGGTAGAGGACGCACCCAAAACATCTGCAAATTATTTTAATAAAAAATAACACTGTCCTATAAACCAAATTTCTTATTGTTTAAAAAATATTTTAATCTTTGCAGTTTGTATCTACTATCATCACTGAGAAAAATATTAAAATTAAAAATACATTCTTTAGAAAATATCTTGATCTCAAAACTTTATACTTTATTGATTCCAATATACAGTACAACGATAACAACAAGCGTGCCTTATAAACATAACACGACAGAGGTCTAAAGTATGCTTAAAGACAAAATCAGACTTAGTTTTCTCTTTGAGCATACTCTAGACGTCTTTCGTGTTGTGCGTCCTTTTCTATCGTTGCTCGAAAATGCTTTCCATAGGCTACGCTAAGTTGGTTGTAGTATAGTTTTTAATTATATCTCTCTAACTCTTGATATGAATGCAAACTAAAACAAATTTTAAATCATTAGGTACAAAGCTTGGTCAATTTAATTTATTTTTATTCTATAGACAAATATACTTTTTTACACTTCGCCGATGGCATCGGTAATCTTCAGAATTAATTCCAAGTTGCACTCATTGTGTTGTATGTTCTGCAGTTAATTCATGAGTCAGTTCTTTACTTTGTCAGTTTACTTTACTGTGTGTATTATATGGTCAAATACAAGTATACATATGAGTTTTCAACAAATTAATCAATCAAAAGATTGTATTACCAAAAACATAAAACATCTCATTAGTATAAATTTATCATTTCCTGGACGGCGAAACTAATTATAGAACTTTACAATACTATCCTTTTGCTATCGCGTGATGTTTTTCTCCATAAAAACAACACTAATTGAAAACCCAAAATGGGTAGTCTATGATAATATTGATTTGTAGTAATAAAAATAAGCATGCATCATAAAATTATTATATTTTTAGCGCCGGCGAGAAGAATGCGAGCGTAAAGCTCGAAGAGGTGAAATGGATCCGAGATTGGAATTCGCATTTCAACTTTTGATTGATGCAACAGGTCTAACAAGACATGAAATAATGAATCATGTATTTGAAGGCGACATGGTATAAGATTTTATATTCCAATAAAAATGTTTCAATATATAATTAATTATTTTAGTTGGATGAAATCAACCAACTATTTCTACCTCATATGCGATCCAAACTTATGTGGTTTTATCAAGATATGGAAGACACCGAAACAGTAGCACCAGTAGAAGTTAAACCATCAACATCTGGAAGAATGTTGCAGCCATCTTCTAGTAGAACCCAAGCACCTGCTACTCAACCAGTAATGAAAAAGAAATTATTCCTTACAGATGGATGGGATGTGCCACTAACAGGAGTTTGCATTTACATTTTTAGAACAAGCACCAATAAACAGTTGCCAGAAGAAGGGTTTCATAAAGTAACCAATGATTTTATTATACTTAAAATAATTCTGCATATTATAATTTTTAGGATTTATATTGTGGAGTAATTGACGCGGAAAAAATCGGATTAGTAACAGCCATAGAACGAATTATAGAACATGTTTTTATGGAAGCACTGGCACACCCTAGTCCAGATGCAGAAGACGAAGCTGCCAATTGCCCTATGGTTAAAAATCAACTCCTACCAGGATTGAGATCATTTTGTAGCGCTTTGAAAGGTCAATATCACATCAATTTAGTTTTTCTGATAATCATTGTAATTTTAGTTTGTGAGGAAGTGTGCGGTCAAGAAAATCTGTTCGATGATGGAAAAACATACTTAACTAATGTTGGTTTGGAGGAATTAAAAGAAATGGCTAAAAATCCAATAACTTTAAAAGAATTTGAGGAACGCGTAAAAATTTGGTGTAAAAAATTAGCAGAAGTATTGAAAGAAAGTGACCAAATTAGAAGAGAAAACCATTCATCAGGTATTAAAAATAAATATTATTATATTAAATAAAAATATAAAGGAATTTGTAAATAGGACCTCAAGATGAACTAGAATATTGGAAAAAACGCGGCGCAGAATTTTCACAAATCGTAGCACACGTTCAAAGTGTCGAAGTACAAAGAACAATACTTTGCTTACAATTTGCACGATCAAAATTTCTCAAAGAATGGAAAGAAACTGACAAGAAAATAACTTTATGTTACAATGAAGCTAAAGATAATGCAAAGTATATTCAAGCTTTAGAAAAAAATTGCCATTCGCTTTATTTAGATGATCCCGTACAAATGAAATCTTCATTATTAGGTCTCTTGCAGACTGTACGTTTAATACACAATGTGTCACAATTTTATAACACTTCAGAAAGAACATCCGCTTTAATGGTCAAAGTAAGTTTTTTTAAGAAATCCATTACATTTAAAGTAAATTTTCTTTTTTACAGATTACTAATCAAATGATCGAAACATGCAAAGAATATGTCAATTGTCGAGACAAAGAAACAATTTGGTCACAAGAAAGACACATAATTAAAGACAAATTATTGCACTGCATTCAACTGAACCACGCTTATCAAAAGACTTACAAAATAGTCAAACAGCAAGAATTGATGCCCGGACAAGAACCTTTTAATTTTTCCGAAAATTACGTTTTTGGAAAATTCAACAGCTTTTGCAGCAGGCTTCAAAAAATCATTACAATGTTTGATTTAATTGATGATTATGATGGATTGTTTCAAAGAAGAATGGAGGGATTGTTACTGGGAGAAAGTATTAATTAACAAATTAAAACTTGCCAATTAAATCAATATTACTGGTTTTAGATTTGGATGAAGCCATTAAAAATTTTGATGAAATTAAAGATGAAATTATGAAAAAAACTTATAATTATCTCGATCAACGCAATACAATTTTTGATCAGGATTTTGATGTATTTATCAGTCAGACTGATGAAATGGTCTACACCATTAGTAATATAATAGAGGAAAATTTTGATAGCGTATGGGAAACAACACAGGGTATACGTTTTCTTACAAGATTTGAAAAAGTCGGTGAAAAAATTCCGTTAACTAAAATGGATGAAAAGTATGATAGGATATTAAAACATTCTGAAAAGGAAGTTGAAAGAATTGTTAAAATGTTTAAGAAACAGAAAGATGATCCTCCAATTCCATTTTTGTTTCCACCAATTGCAGGTAGAATTAAATGGGAAAGGTCTTTGCTATGTCATTTAGATGAATTGATGGAAAGCATTACAACTCACAATGTACTGAAAACATTACCGGCTGCTACAGATTTGTCTAAAAAATATAAATCAGCTGAACATATGTTAAAAAACTATGAAGACGATATTATTGCTATTTGGATGAATCAACACGTAAGTTATTTGTTTAATTTCAGTTTTGGTTTTCCGTTTATTGCATTTCAATATGCTTTTTATTAATTGTTAATTTTTAAATAAAAATTTTATCCAAAAACTAGCAAATTAAACCAAAAGTAAATTTTAAATAACAATCAAACACTGTGGCAGCAGCGTTCAAAAAATTATTACAGTACAGTAGCTAGCCGAAATGTTGGTTTTCGTGTTACATTAATAAATTTGAAAAAAATGTTCTAAGAAGCTATTACTTCCAATTCCAATTGCAAAGAAGACGTTAATCTAATTTACTAATATTTTTAATTTACATAAATCATTTTGTTAAATATTACAGGTATCTGATGTAGATAGGTGCTTAAAACGCAAATTAATCATCTTATGCCCGGAACAACATAAATTAAAACCCAACTTACACAATACAATTCCTCTATTGATAAGAGAAACAGACTTGATGCTAAAAATGAATTTACCCATACCAATAATCGCACATACTTTATATTCCAAACAAGATCACTTCAATGTATTAAAAGATTCCCTACAGGTATCGTATTTTTGACCATTTTTTGTATCAAAAAAATAGTAGTAGTAGTATAGAATTTGTATTTCTTGGGTTTTACACAACTAGCCAACGACCTCGATGCTTTCAGCCGTGTTCACGTAGGTTGATTTAAAACTTGATCCTCTAGAAATGTGCCTCCTATATATAAAGCGCCATTAATTGTTTTCCAATGGTAAAAAAATATTGTATATTTCCAGTTTTTAATTGATAATTTTATGAGCGTTGTAAAAAGCGTTAAACTTGAAATAAGACCTTTGCTACTTCCACACCTTGAAAAATTGATACAAATAATTGAGCCAGCTCTAACCGAACTCGACTGGGTTTCATTTAAATGGAAAAAATATATAAATAACGCAAACGAAGCTGTGGATAGATTTGGTGTTCTTGTAAGTACAACTTAAATTATTCACCAAACACATCAAAACGAATTCAGGACTCCAATTTTCAAAACTTGTATTAACAACAAAATAAAATGAGATTTGTTTCCAAAATATATGTGGATAAAATGACTATTAGCTAACAAAAGTCATTTTAACTTTACATCTAAAAATACAACAACAACCAAAAGTGTTTATTGCAAGGTTGCTAAAAGAGCAGTTTTTAAATAAATAGCATTTTTCATATTTTATCTAAAACGAGTTTTGTAACAGACTTTAATATACTAACACATCAGAATTATTAAAACACTTTTAGGTACATAGAGTCCATGATGTATATACTAATCGGGTACTTGAAGTTCTCACAAATATGCAATCAATTACATTACATTCATTACCAGAAGCGGAAGATGAACCATGGAATGTTGATTTTTTTACCGATCGTATCGAGGGAATTTGTAGAAATGCAGCTACTGAGTTACATATCAAAAGTTTAATGGTGGAAGAAGCAGTTGAAGAAATTCTTTTGCTTGTACGTAAAGCTAAATTGGAGTCGCCTGCTGGTTCTCAGGATGAATTTTTTAATGATGGTATTTTATTATTTACATCAGTCTATTTCGATTGTAATTTAGATCTTGTAGATGATAACAGTGCTCCTACTCAACAACAATCCGATTGGTCTGCAGTATATGAATGTTTTGAAAAACCGCATTTGCTGTTTGGAAAAGGATTAACTAAAGCAATGCAAGATATGGTCAAAAACGCGGTTACTGAGATGAGGAAGTATTATAGCAGAAAAGTTGTTGACGTTTTAGTCAGGGTTACAAAGCAATCGTTAGAAGCATTAAGAAAACGATTTACAGTTGCAGGTAAGCAAATTCAAATAATTTAATAAAATTAATAATCTTGGTAGCATTGTTTTTGTACTTTTTGATGTGTGAGTATTTTGTATTTTCTAAATAGTTTTTTTTCTGTGTGACCATATAAATTGCAATAATATATTACGCACCAACGTAGAAAGAGTTTTATTTCTGTCAAGAGTTACGAGCTAAGAGCAAAAGCTTGAAACATAAAATAATCTTTCCATTACAGTGTGCCCAATCAGTATCTATTTCGGTTTTTGTTGTACTTTTACTATAAAATCACTAGTAGCGCGTACGCAGTTGATATTTTTTTTATTTTTTGGGCAGATGGAGGTATTATTACTTAGTTTTTATAAAAATATTTGCGAGCCTTCAACCCATCGATCAAATACAATAGTTTCATTTGCCATACCTCGCTACCCGGTAATTTTTTCGAAAATTTCCGGAAAGATGTAACGGTAGATTTAAAGCTAATGGTGGCTAAATTGATCAATGTACCTCAAAATTGTTATAATATTATTAATAATTATTATTATTATTATTAATTATACATAAAATTAATATAAATCTAGAATACAAATACAAATAAATGGCTATCAAGTGGTCATACCTAAAACTGAGGGATTTATATAGCAATACAAAATCAAGTCCTCACGACAAGAAGCTATTGAAAATATGCAGTGTGTCCGGATAGGTGCATCAAGAAGAAAAACTTTTTTATTTTTAATTTGTCAAAAAAAATAATTCTTTATAAAAGTTTTCGCTAGGTTCTAAAATAACTTCAGAATTAATTTTGAGTTTTTATAATAAAGCATACTCCAACGACAAGTAAAAACATAAAATTTAAAAAAAATAATTATATTTTAATAAAAATGTTTAAACACATCCACAAAAAAAATCGAAATTTTATTTTAAAAATATCACCAACCACCTTCATTACACTTAATTATTTCGAAAATTTGGTCTCTCGGCTAATGCACGCCTTTTATGGCGAATTTATGGAATCGATTTAACATTAGTAATAAATTTAGATTTAGCATTAGCGAGTTAAATACTACAGTTGTCATATACCCATTTATGGAAATTTAGCATTGGTTGTGGCTTTAAGTTTGGCCTTGAAAGTTTGTAATATTGAACTTCTGTGGACAAATCCTTAAGAGGCCTTTGCACTGCTCCCATCAACCACACGTCTCAAACTTGCAAATAATGCCGATAGGAGGGCTAGTAGTAGCACAACAGAATTAATGCATAAATTGTTAAAGTATTTGTTACTAGATGTAGCAGATGCCAATTAGCTAAGTAAAGTTTCGTACCGAGCTTTGGCAGTATTCTGAGATTAGTTAATGCGCAACTTTCTTGTGCGCACGGTACACATTCTAATATGTGAATTTCGCTCATTTTTAAAATCACAAGTCTCAATACATTTTTAAAATCAAAATTATTTAAAGTCATCGTTTTAAATTAAAATGATTTAAATAATAAATCACAAAAATTTTTTTAAATTAAAATGTTTTAAAACACAAGTCACGTATCAGTTTTAAATTGAAATGATTTAAATTTTAAGTCACACGCTATTTTTTAAATTAAAATGACTTAAATCACAAGTCATTTCTAAAATCAAAATGTTGTAACTTATATATTATGTTTTGCCAAGTGATTTAAACCTGTACTTAAACTATAAGTTTTTTGTTAATAGTAACTTCATGAAGTGAATAGTGTGAATAGGAACAATTTAAAAAAACTAATGAAATTTAAAAATGTAATTTCGATTTATTGTCCAACAAATTTCTTATTTTTTACATATTTAAGTTAAAAGATTTTAAAATAGGCATTCTTGCGCCTGTTCTCTTTAATAATTATAATATGTCATAACTTGATTTGAAAGTATTAATTAAAAGTCGCATATCACTACAATCTAATCTTTTATTCATATTTTTATATTTTATTATTTTCATTCTTGCGTGCAGAGTGCATGAAACACATGCAGCAGTTACGCATACCTATCGCTGATACACATAATCGCCAATCGCTACCCAATTTTTTTATACCTCATATACCAAAATGCTCCCGGTAATCCTTTTATTGAATAGAACATTACTGTTATTTTATTTGTTAATAAAATGTTATATTAGAATATTTGGTTACAATAACGATTATAGTAATAATAATAATTATTATTATTATCATGTTATATTTGTTTTATTATTATTTTACTATAAATTCATATGAGTATGTAATTCATATAAATGAACAATTATTTTCTTGACTTAGTTTATAGAATTTAATTATATTCATTTTTATTGTTTGTTTATAATACTTCAATTTTTTTCTCTGTTTTTACTTTATATTATGTCACATTACAGACCGGGGTTTTCAGTCGTTACTTTATATTATTACCGGTTCAGTCATTTCCAAATGATCGAAACTGGTCTGAAATATGTAATAATATAAAACAAAGATTAACAAATCTGTAATATAAAACAATATATAGAGACTGAAAAAGAAAATAGAATTATTAAGAACAAATAATAAAAAGTAGCAAATTAAATATGATGATATACCAAGCTAATGTTTCTGCAGTTTTAACAGTACCACTTATTTTACCAAATAACTATCTTATGTTATATGTAAATGTATGAAAACTATTTAAATTAAAAAATGTGAATTATAAACATTATTACATTTTGTTGCAAACAATTTTTTTATGGAAAAAATAATATGATCTTTATTTTAATGCTGCAACCTAAAGATCATTCTTTATGTTATTGTATTGTTTTTTTTTTGTTTATTAATAGCACAAAACTGATAGATGAGTGATTGAATGAAACCTTTAGTAAAATCTTTCCAAACAACCAATGAGGTGACCTGATATGCATTATTTTGGTTTTATTTGTGTTAATAAAAAGCTTCATTCGAGCGCCCAATTTTGAAACTTGTTTTATTCTGCAATTAGTCTATTTAATGCTACGTGTGGATCTTTGTGCGATGAACTAATGACTATCAGCGTATAGCAGGTATTCACATCGACTGAAACATCGTTTGATGCAGTTAACATATAAAATATAAAGTATGGGGCCTAATAATAACAATAATGACAACAAGTGATAAAAATATTCCTGCACGCAAGATTGAAATATCTCAATTAGAGTATATTTCTTTTTTTAAATTTTATTTTTGTATTTTTCTTGTGCATCTAAATTTTTTTAGGTATCTTTGTCATATTTCTTGTCTTTCTTAGATCAACCAGCTCTTGGTAATACGCAGTCTAAATAAAATATGACAAGTGGTATAGTATTTCATACTCCCACCAACATTTATCATCTTTCCATATAATTTCAGTTTTTATCCATAGGTGTCCAAACGCAAAACAGACAATATTTTTTTGTGTTATGTGAAGTTGTTCTTGGATTTGAAAATAAGATTTATGTTTTGTATTTACACTGCCGTTTTTCCAAAACAATATTTCTCTTGCCAAGATGCTATCGTCTGGTGTCATTAACTTTGCCGAATAAGGACATTTAATTTCAACAATCCAATCTTCTCCTATTAAACTGTCTGAAGTAGCACCTAAATATGGAATTTTATTATAAAAAAACATATAGCATGGTTCTATTGTAACTGCTTGTTGTGCGACCAATTCAGAAATTGCTAAGGACTCATTTTGTTTCCCATAGTCTAATGCTGGTATGCTTTTAATATATTCTTTATAAATAAGAGTATCTAAGATTGGCACAACTTGTATAAGATTTTCTCTTACAAACTAAACCAAAATTAGAAGCAGTTAATAACTTCCCTTCTCTTCTAACCATTCGATGCAATAGGTTTGGTCTCTTGTTTTGATTTCAAATATTACTCGTTCCTCCTCGGTTTTCTTTACAGATAGTAAAAACATGTCTTTGGCAATTTCATAATCTTTTGCTGATATATCTGGCTTTTTACAAAATTCACCGGAATGTTGATTATTCGATTTTCTCGTAGCTTAGGCAAACTCAAAACGTTTTGCGTATTTTTTTGGAGATTCACCTGTGCAATATTTATAAAATTTATAAAATAGTTTCTTTGTATTATGAGAAACTACTGTAGCAGCACATCTTCCTTGATAAAAGCCTATTAAACTGTAATTTATAATTTTGCCTCCGTCATACTTGCAAACGATCGAGTTGTATTGCTCTTTGTATTGTTCTTTTTATTAATCTTATTATTGCATTTACTTATTTAAACGTCTATTCATTTTTGTAATTTAAAATATAAATAAATATATCGGATATATTGATACTATTTTAATATGTTTGCAATATATCATATGATTATGATATAATATATTGATAGACATATTTATAAATTTTGCCATCTCTAGTCTTTAGAATCTCAATCTGTTTCTATCGGTTTCCCTAAATGAAAAATTTCTCATCATGTAATTTATTTATAATATTTTAATAACGAATAACATAACAACAATACATAGATGACACCACATACTAGCGCTAATTTAATTATTAAAAATGGCTTGTTTACGTTTACAAATATTGAAATTGCTTCTTTATTAATTTCTTTTTTTCAAGTTTTTTTTAATTAAATAGTAAATATAATGAACTAAGATTCCTTCTAATAAATTTTTCATATTTATTATAAATATTTTTAATAAAAAACTTTATGAAGTTTACACAAAGTTTTTATATGCAACTTTCTTTTTTTTTAGTGATTCTGAAAATTTTAAGAAGTTAACTTTTAAAGAAGCGAGTAAATACGTAACAACAGAAGCATGTTTCTGATATATTAGATCTGGGTAGTACGGGCCCTTAATTGCAAAACACCTACTTTCAGAATTCAAGTGCGGCTAGAAACATTGACTTTCAGATTTAGCTGATTAAAAACTTTGTTATTTGATGTTCTATTTAATAATTGAGGTAGTAATGCTAGGAAAAATATTGTCAACTAGAAAATAAATAAAATTGATGTAATATTGTATAACTAACACATTCAACATTCAACCCAGTGCTGTTTTGTTTTCGTAAAACTGTGCAAATCGTGAGAAAATGCATCTTTTCACATTCAGCGCATCTAGAAATTACAACACCGGATGATTACAGTTGGCGTGTGTAGTTTTGCACTTGGTTGTTAGAATAAGTTGCCCTTGAACCAATACTTTTAAAGAAAATTGGGACGGACAAACCTCAATTTATTAAAGATGGTGGGTTAATACCGACAATTGTCACTTATGAAATCTTCAAAATACGCATACTGTTAACCTATTGCAATTTTAAAAGCGTATTAGGGTAAACATTTTGATCTATCTCCGATATCTTGCTAAATTACTTTTTGGAAAGATTGAACATATTCTGTCTTTTTTAAACAAGATTATAATTAGTATTTTAAAAATATTTAAGTAAACAAGGTATTTCATTTTTACAACACAATTGATGTTACTTTCGGTTATACCGCAGCAGGGTTGTCAAATTATTCATTTAAACCAAAAAAATGTTAAGTAATATAACAATTTTGATTAAAATTATTGCTTTATCATTTAAAATAATCAGTTTATAGCTAAAGACGATTAAAAAAATATTTTCTATGACATTTTTATCTTAAAATTATGTCGCAAATAATAGTTTTTATACCTATTATAAATCAATCGGTATTTTTAAAAATCTATTATTAATTATTAATTATTTAATTTCTTAGTGGTACAATAAAATAGCCTAGATGTACAGAATGTACAAATTATTTTTTTTTTAAATTAATTATCTGCACGTAAGAAATGAAAATATTCAGACTATTATAAAAATAATATCTGTATAAAAATAATAATTAATACACATAGTATTACAGTTTTTAACAATCTTAATAACTTATTGTTTATTTAAGAATTAAAAATAATTTATTTTAAGGCTACTCAAAAATCTTTGCAGTAGAATGTTTGCTTTTTGCCAAATTTAGTTTGAATTAAAAAATTAAATAATAAATTTATTCAGAGCTTATTCATTCATGTAACTATTGAATCGGTTCAAAACCTAAACAATGTTTTTAGACAAGATTAGAAATAAAAATATTATGTTATTATTACAATTTCATTTTATTATACAAAATTAAGGTGCATGTTAAATACAAACTGAACAATCTAAGTAATAAAATAAAATATTTAACAATACATACCAATTGCACATCAAATTGAAAATTTTACTTTTAAAGTAAATTTCACGTTGCTATAAAAAGTAGCGGTTGAAGATTCATTCCTAAAACAGAAGAAAACCTTTATTAGAAATAAGAAGATATTTTAATCAAAGTCACGGATTGGTTAAACTAATTTACCTAATTAACAATAAATAAGATCAAATACTTATTTCAAGTAATTCATGAGTTATTATTTATTTATTTCAAGTAAATCAATTATTAATTTTATTATTTGATTTCAATGATTTTTGCTACAATAAATAAAATAGTTTTAGCAAACCACAGAAAAATAAAACGAAATAATTAATTAAAAAAATATAATTGCATTATTTGTGTAATAAATTAAGTTTATCACATCGACCATAATATTTATTTTTATTTAAATAAACGGAAATATATTGGTATTAGATACTGCTTAAATGTATATTATATTATAGTTTCTATTTAGAAGATCCAATATTACTGAATTTAGTCCTTTATATTGTTCACAAGAAATGCGCATAACCATTCAATGTGATTATAGAAATATAATACAGTCAATAATTAATTTGTAAAAGTAATCTATATGTGAACCTTAGTCGATTTGAGTTTAACCAATCAAATTGGTGTAAATATATGCTTTTGGTATTTACATAGTTTTTAACAACAAAGAGCAGGCAGTGAACGGATGAATGGATTTATTTTTCAAATGATTAAACATCCGGATAGTTTGAAAGATACGCCGCCGGAGTAATTTGTTTAAATATAAATATCATGCACCTACAAAGAGTTGCTATAACATGCAGATCTATTTAATAATGAGTATAATTGGTTTCTATAGCAAAGGTCATAGAGTATATGTGTGATAACAATTAATTAATTTTGTGAAAATTACGCTTTCCGGAGATTGGAGTACCCATTGTTGTGGCGAAACTATACAATACCTTTTATCATTTTAATTGCCTGATTTATAAACCAAACCTTGCAAAGTAAAGATAGCAATTTATAATACACCAAAAGCAACAAAATTATATACTTATATATAAATTACTACACATTATTGATGGAAAAGATTGATTTGTATTTATTAAAAAATAGCAAATAGATCTATAGTCATCTGTAAAAAATACTATAATAGTAAAAACTATTTTCCCACTTTTATTGTAAACTGACAAGTTTTAGTCACGCAAATAGTGTTAAAATATGAATTCAATTCACAAGTGTAAAAAAGTATATATTGGGTTGCATACAAAATTCCCAATTATATGATTTATATGCATTAAAAATACGGTTTACGGTACAAAACTGGGATGATACTGAACTAATACATACTAAAGGCCTCAGAAATACAAGTTACAGTCGTGGGCAACACAATAGGGCCCATTGAAAACACAATTTGATAGCTAACATATGTCATTTTGATTATATCAAATTTTGTTGTTAAATTATTATGATTTAGTGTAATGTATATATAGTAAAAAGATAGTGGAAAACATTTTGCTTGCTTATTTAGCACTGAAAAGATAGAAATACATACATTTGACATTGCGGTCACACTACTCCATGCTTAAAGCAAGACAATCAATTTGCTAGTTATCTGAATATGCATGCGGCTTTCTATGGTTATAGAAAACCTCATGCATATTCAGATAACTAGCAAATTGATTGTCTTTCTAGAAGAAAAATAAGTAATAATTATTATAATAAAAATTATGTAATTTATTAATTCACTAATTGTAAAAGTGAAAAAAATCGAGTAATACACGTAAGTAAAGTGGTTTTGATCACTTGCTTAATTTTGGCACTCAACGCTGCGCAACTCGTGCGCCCGTTAGACCCGTGATTAAATGACACACTTTACTCTGTTGCACTAAACATAGCTATTTTTTAATTTTATTGTAAAATGAAAGTTTCCAATCACGCAACTAATTGTTAAAATATAAATTCACTTGTGAAAAAAGTGTATAATAGGTTGCATATACAGTTGATAATTATACGGTCTTGACCATATTTTTGCATTGACAATACATTTTTTTTTGGTCGAAAGCACGGACCATAGTGGAAAAATACATACTAAAGCCCCAGAAATACTAGTTACGGTTGTGGCCGACACAATACACTCCATTCGGGACACAATTTACGATCTTAGCGTTTCTTAGAGTTGGCAACCCCGCTTGCACATATCAGACACTTGATAGTTAACATGTCATTAGGTTATATCTAATTTTGTTATTGTTGTGCACAAATTTAAATAATAGATTGGAAAAATTGTAATAATAGATTGTGAAAATAGTATATAAAGTACTCCACCTATTATTCTAAAGAAAACGAGCAGTGCATAGTTATATAGGATATTTTACATTTAAAATTGAGAGAACAATACAAATATCAATACAAAGTATTTATGATTTATGGGTCGATTCTGTGCAAACATATAAGACTTACAGGAAATATCTGTAAATACTTTACGGGTCTATAAAAAATGTGCGTTTCTGTGTGCTTTTATAGCATACAGATTTTCGGAAGTTTTGTAAACAATTACGGTTGTCGTAGGAGCAATCGTAAGGTTAAAGATTTGCGTTTTGAGGTTGTGCAATGACAGTAGTAAAAGCAGGCAAATTTAGCAAGAAAACTATATGTGTAGTTAGTTATTTTTATAAAAGTAGTTCAACTACCTTGACTACAAACGGTGCTTATAGACGTGTGCACAAAATTGTATTTTTGAGATATCTTGTTAGACCACGAGTTATGAGTTATAGCTTATGGATTTAAAAATCTGTAGCTTACAGAACGCGTGCACAGAATCGACCTATTGGTATGATGAAAAAAGTAAAAATATATTTTGCTTACATACAGAAAAGCAAAAAATGCAAACATTTGACATAGTGACACCACTTCATAATTATATTGAAATTGATCAATTCTTGATTTGAAAATATATACAATTCAGGTATCGCAGCACGTGTAAGCAATGTTATTAGGTTACTCATCTGGTTGAAAAGCTTGCCTTTAGCTTGCTCGCCCAACTTTCAGACTTACTATTAAATTACCCATATTGCTCACTTGTACTAAAAATAGCTACTATCACTGTTGTTAAGTGATAGAAATTGTAAACAAAATATAAATAAAAAAAAGGTTTGTTTCCTAAATAATGCAAGATTATATATAAATAACGAATACACAATTATGAAAAATAATTTGAATGTGTTTTTAGATATCAAAACTATCAGGATAGTTCAAAATTCATATTTTTATAAGCTGTTTGTTGTATCAAAACTTTGTCTTTGTAATTCATAAGTTTACTAAAAACAATAATGAAAAATTTAAATAAAAAATAAACATATATTAATTTGCCATCAATCAACTTCAACAGACAAAAATCTTGAAAGCTTGCAACTTTGCTTACAACCAATGAAATGAATACTAGTTTGAAATTATAAATGTTCTTTGAATAGCTGTAAATAGTGAAAGTCTTAAATAATTGAGTGGCGTTGGAGCAGCGAGTGGAGAACCTTAAATTATACATTAACATTGTTTACTGAGAACCGCTGCAATATACTACACCGAATTTAATCTTGCTTTATTTTGATCCGCTAAATGATTAAAATTTTAATCAATTTTATTTGTGAAATTTAATTACACTTTGTGTATAAATAAATATGTTTTTGTTCTAAAAACCAATTATCTGCATAATAGAAGTTCTTATCGTAAATATATTTTTATTATAAAGTCTCCTTTATGATATAAACAATATCATAACATTTATTTTACGTTTATGTTTTTTACTTAAATAATTGAATTTATACTTCAATGTAACATTAACAATATCTACTAATCAGTGGCGATGAAACCCTTCAGATAGTGGAGAACGCAATAAACGTTGATTGATAGGCTCTCGGAACTTTGTCCATGCACCCGCAGAAATGTACTGTAATTAACCAAACTAATTAAGCTTAATACTAATTTTAGTAATTCTAAATATAATTAAATCAATGTATAATTTATTATACATCATCCAACAATCAAGATTGATGTAAATCATTTTGGAAATCACATTATATTTAACAAAAAATAAAAAATAAATACGCACTCAATTTATGACTTATTTTTTATATTCATTCTGCATAGTTATGCAATGGTAATGCCAAAAAAGGAGCAGTGATCAATTAATTTCAGTGGTTGCAATAATTTTTAAGACATTAGTAGCACCTACACTGCGCCAACCTCGCAGTTAAATGGATAAAAATATGCAGAGTTTTGTGATGGTTCAGATGCATTTTGAAATTAAAAAAATGTTCCAAAGACTCGGAAATTTATAAAATATTTGTTTTTTAAAACATCTATTATTATTCATTTTAAAAATTATGTGATAATAATCACCATTGATAATGACACATAGATTTCGAAATGTTTATATGGTTTGTGAATAAGTTGAATTAAATACTTTTCTTATTATATTTGTGGAATGTTAATTTTATAATTTTTAGAATGAATATTGTTGAATTCCACAAATTACTCTATTGGTTATGAAAAACATAAATATGCCTTTAAAACAATTGTTACATGCAAGATCTTTGAGAAATTCAAAGTAGCTTTCTTGTTTTAAATATTTGCTACACTCGATTTTTGCATAAAAAATAAATATTTTATTTTGATTTTAACAATTACAATTAAAAACTATTATCTAATTTAATTATAGCAAATGTTTGAAATTATGTCTGTTATTTTCTAAACATAATTGGTATGGTAGATAAATTAATAGCTACCCAAAGGCGGGCATATTTCTTGCAAACATTTTCGTTTGGCGCGCCAAATTAATAGAAACCCGTGCATTTGTGGTGACTTAGGAGTCACATCACAAGCCAGGCCACAAACCATGAGAATATTTTACACGTCACCCAAATCATAAAAATCGCCAATAAACTGGCTGATCTACTTGGAACAACTGATAAATTTTTTGCATTTGACTGGCTGTTTATAGTGTAAGTCGTAAAATGATCGACGTACGCAAATAGTTATCCATAGACGCACACATTTCTCGGCACATTTACGTGCGGTGCACAGATGTGGCACGGTGAGCATTTTACATCTTACGACAATATAAACAACGACACCTCACAAACAATTTATCCGTCGTCCCAAATAATGGCAAGTTTATAGTCGCTTGTTGTTATTTACATGACGGATTTGCGTGACGTGTAAATCATTTGAATTGCTCGTGATGTGGCGTGCTAAGTCACTATAAATGCACGGATTTTCTATCATTTTGGCTTCATCATCATCATCATCATCTGCCAGCCGTTTGCGTCCACTGCGGGACTCCTCTAACTCTTTCCATGTAACTCGGTTCTTTGCTTTTTGCATCCAGTTTCGTGCAATTTTCTTGATGTCGTCGGACTTACGGGTTTGTGGCCTACATTTGCTTCTTTTGTCGGCACGGGGTCTCCATTCCAGAAGCCGTTTGGTCCAACGGCCGTCGTTAAGTCTGGCAACGTGGCCTGCCCATCTCCATTTGATGCTAGACGTGAGTGTTATTACATCGCAGACACCCGTCCTTCGTTTGATGTCCTCGTTTCTTACCCTGTCTCGTAAGGAGATGCCCAGCATGGCCCGTTCCATTATCTCAGTGCTACCTGTAGTTTGGCTGCAGAGCCCTTTGTTAGTGTTAATGTCTCTGACCCATAGGTTATTACTGGTAGCACACACTGTTCAAAGACCTTCCTTTTTAGACACATTGGCAGTTTGCTCT
>JARJEC010079683.1:0-16161 GCA_030264575.1 Tachinus sp. AB-2021 | reverse complement strand
TAATAAAAATAACATTTAATTATTTCTTTTAAAACATTTCATTAAAATTTAATGATAGTAAAATAATAATTAATGAAACTAATAATTTCGGTCTTAAACTGGAGGGAAACTAAATTGTTCAACAATGCAAATAGAAATGTTGATGCTAGAAAATCTGGAAATTTGCGTCCGCTTGCTGATTTAGTGTTTATTTAGTAAAATATTGCGGGTTAAACGATGCGTAAACATTTTCTCCTGATTGCGATCGCGTAGATAATTCCCCAATAAAATCAACTATGCAATTTGAAGCCGGAGATTTTGCCACACTTTTACGCCTTATTAGAGGGGGGCTGCAATTTTTGTCAACGACAATGCTAGCGAGAGAGAAAAGATGCGTTGTTGAAGCGTATGGAAAGGGTAATTAGTTTCCCTGAATAGGGAAAGCAAATTATATGAAAGCCAATTCTGGAATGTTGCGGTTTCAATTAAAATTTGGTTAGTGAAACATGCAAACAAGGTGGAGAGGTTAGTACGTTGCCACATAACTATATATTGTGTCGAGGTTAAGATGTATGAGGTTCGGATTCGGTATGATCTATGCGTTGTAAAAAGTGTTTGGTCTCGAGAATCATCTCAGGTATAAAATACGCGCGCCGGGGCACACACAAAGCAATAGTAAAGATATATGGGCGCGGATACAACAACAACTAACAATTTGTTCGAGACCATACATATTATCTGAGCTGGCAAGGAATATCCGAAACTTCGGCCCCGAAATCCAATTTGATTTATAAACAGCTGAAAAAGCTGTATGTGGGGGCCTCCGGAACGAGTCGAGGTTGTTTGCGGATCCCAGAAATTATTCCGGTTTGGGCTTGATGCATGGTGCCATAAATACATACATCATCGGAACGGAATACGAGGATAAAGGTAATCTGATTGCAGCCACCCTCTCAACAAATATTTAAACCCGCCTGTGTGCGCGGAATTTCTACGCCTCTCGCATAACCAACCATTATTTTTAATAAACAACAATAAATATCACATTTAAAATTGCAATCAAGTTTGTGTAACTGGATACAATTTCAAAAAGGGCAAAGAACTTGGAGAGGTTTCTTTTAAAAGGGGGGATATTCGATATTGAAGTATCCAGCAAACAAAACTATATCCTCCTATAACAGTGGAATATATGTAGCCGGGGGAGGAAGCAATAAAAAGTAATTTTTATACCTTGACAAAAGTTTCTTACTATCTTGTTGACAAGCCATCCACATCCCAAAAGCATATCATTAACCTGGTTCGTAAAAAAAACTTTTTGTTATTCAAAAACAAATCGTATTGGGTAATGATGAAAAATTAAGGTTTTGAAATACGAAACGAAACTGGATAATTTTGTGAAACAGTTGATCGGCAGCCGCTGGGGAAATTTCGGCGGCAAACACGCAGTAAAAGAATGACGAAGAAGTAGCCAATAAACGTCAGACTATGCTCAGTTGTGTCTGGATATAATTAAAACTAAGTATCTTAGTTGCTGGAGTGACGTTGCTGGGAGAAGAAAGGAAGAAGGAACGAAAAAAAAAACAATAAAATTGATTGAGAACGCACTGGCCCGAGAGACGCAAGACAAATGGTCTTTGTGGAAGTGGCCCGAGATCGTCCATTAAATATTCCCGCTCTACAAGTGTGTCGATTACCATGAGACAATCGATTCCACACAGAAAAAATGATTCAATTACTGGTTGTGTTGCTCAACCCACCACCACCCTACATATATCCATCCATCATCTTAGATCCCCTCTCTAGGAGCGATCTCAGAAGACGTATCTTCTACTGAATGAATAACGAGCTACTTATTACTTATTTAGGCCTGCGAGTGCCAACATTGCAACAAGTTTTCAAAAAGTTTAAAATGATATCCCAAGACACTCTCCCACCAACCGTGCAGAACTGCACATAACATCAATAAAGGAATTTTCTGGAAATGCTTTTCTATATTTAATTCTCTTTCCCAATTTTTCAAATAAATTATAAATTTGGTTTGAAAATAATTTTTAATTGTTTAATTTGATTTAATCAGTAAACTTTCTCATTTTAAAAGATCAATTTGAGCTAACTTAGCTTCATTAGTAATAAATTTTTATGAAATTATTTTTGTCACTTTTTTTAATATTTTTACTAAAGTGACACATATTAGCAAACTAAACGTTTTATTTGAGTTAAGTACTTAAATTGATTATTTTAAAATTTATATTATTGCTAGTTTATAAATAATATCTAGAAATGTGATAAAATGTGAAATGTTGTAAATTGTTTGAAAAATGTCCAGACATAAAGAAAATGTAATGAAATGTCAGTAAAACTTAATTAATATTTCAAAATTTAAATTAAAAAAAAATAACTTATTATTTCTAATTGCTTCTTCTAAACAATTTTTTAAACATGCAAAATTGTTACTATTTTTATAAAAAAAATAATGTTCTAATGCCGCCGACTGCTGTTCCAGTGGTCCCGGGATCTAAATTCTTCTAGCATTTTAGTTTTTTAAGGTGAACTATAACTTTCAAATGGGCAAACTGGGTATTCTTTACTAGTAGCTAATATTTTGTGGAATATGTCCACTGCTTGTTTTAATTAAATATGTCTGCATGTTTACAAATATGACTTGATTCAATAATGTTTTTAATAACGTTGCAACAAAATGCAATTTTAAATTCATCTGGTAAATTACTGAATATATTATTCACACATTTTTCATGCGCTGCTAATCAAGATTTAGCACCACTAATAAAAGATGAATTTTATTATCTTAGCTTTTCAGTAAAATTTAGTTTTGATCCTCTAAAAACATGTTCTGTTGAAAATGATTTTTTTCTTCAATAATACGAATTATTCAGCACTTTATAATGAAAGATCAAAGTAAATTGGGAATTTTAAAATTTTCTGATGCCAAGCTAGCCTCTGTGCTATAATAAATTAAATATTACCATTCAGAAAAATTGCCGAAGTATAGGCAATACCAAAAATGATTGTGTGCATGGAGGCTGTCCGCCTTAAAGTGACTTTTTAACAAAGAAACGGTTGGCGTTTATGGTAATTCATTATTTTTCTTAAGAGACTGTGTTCAACTTTTTTCCATGTCCATGCGCACAATCATTTTTGGAGGAATGAATATGAAGTCATACATTTTAGGCTGCAATTAAATCGGTTTTCTATATGTACGTCAGGTCAAGGGTGGAGTTTGGCATTCACATAACAGTAACGATCAGTTGACCAACTTGAATCGGTTCACCGTAAATTTTAATTCTAATGCATTCTATACGTTGTATTTTTAATGTATATTAGCTGTTTTGTTGTATTATTTACTTCCTTTATATTTTTGTTTTTGTCCTGTAATTGGAGTAATCATTCATGTTTAAGAACTTTTAATTCAATTAATAAAATTGACACATTGCACCCAATAATTGATGATAGAGTGAACATCATTCATATTGTGTAAGAAACACAAAATCGTAAAAAGAATCTGCTAAAAATATAATAACTTTGACTACATTAAATATTCAAAAATAATTTTTAATTTAAAACTTTAATAACGGAGTAAATAAATAAAATATCAAACAATTTCATATGACATCGTTTTAAATTTATCTAGAAAATTTTGCATCTTTAGAAGCTGGCTTATTTGTTAATCATAAAAATACCAAAGATTTTTATAGTTTTATCCATAAAAATATTTGATAAATTCCCTAGAGTCCTGGAGGGGAAATATACTAAAAATTAATTTCACCTCTGAGATCCTTTCATGCCGGGGAAGATTCAATATGCGCTGGACACGATATTCAAATGCCCTGCAGTAAGTATTAGGCGCAAAGCAAATCCTTCGATTTTCTGGCGGATCGAATAGGCGGACATGTATAAGAAATTTATTCACAAAAGAAGGGAATAACAAGTGGTAAAAGATTTTTTATGTGTGTAGTATGGACAAGATTGATTCCGACCCTTTACATTGATTTATGATTTTTAATTAATTCCCTTTTATTGTTTCAGGTGAGTACCATAAATACCATCTGCTTCTGAATAATTCAACATGGGTAAGCCAACAGTTTTCGTTATCTAAATAATTCTGAATTAAATTTGGTTGTTATTGTTGCCATGCATGTTTAATAAAAGTGTAAATATTAAAAATCGTCGTCGCAATAAAAATCTATTGAATGGGTTCCGCACGCATTCGCGCTCCGGGAGCATTTCATATGAGATTTCACCTCCCGATTTTCTCGCTTTGACGATATGTCTTTGTATCGACAGCCCTAATAAAATCCGCGATTTCTCGTTCTGCAACAAAACAGTTCGCATATTTTTATTCAAAAAGATCTATTCAGCGTAATGCTTAGGGAGTATATAACATGGGGGATTAAAATTGCCAGACATTCATATGACAATGAGATACTAAAATATTGCGAAATTTTTTTCGAATGTAAGTCAATTTCGTATAAAAGTTGAATGCGTGTTTTAATACCGACGTCAATTCTGATTTATTTTTTGAAATATGAATAGATGGCTCCCGTGGTTCACATTTCATATTTGCCAAATAAAATTATTATTATGTGTTTGTTATGCGAATAAAAAGTAAAGTAAGCTTATTATACAATCGGAACTTATTGTAATCTTCTCGAATGCTCAATTGGATTCATTTTCTGCAAATTATTCTAATCCGATTTGTCAAATCAATTATCATTCAAATCGATTCAAATAGATTAAATAACAATTCTATATAACTTGATTTACAGTCATGATGATAGTAATTACAATTGTATTAAAACACAAGCTCTAGAAAGCACTCAATTCTGAAACAAATCACATACTTGGCTACAACGTGCATTTTCATTAGAAAACAGGAACTTTTTAATTCATGTAGTTTTGCTTTTATTAAATAATAAAATCCAAATCTTAGAATGGCAAATTAAAGTGAAAAAAATGTCATACATCCTTGATATTATAAATTAAATTCTCTACTATTTTGTATAACTTTGTTTTGACATTGTGGTTATTTTGTGTAGTAATAAAAACTCAACTTATTTTTTCTGCTGATTTTATATTAAGCAAAATGGAATTCAATGCTAAATCTGCGGTATTCTGTAAAAAATAAGAAGTTCTAAAACTGGTAGCCGAAGATGTTTGCTGAAATGCTACATTCAGATAAGCCAGAAAACATCTAGCAAAAGAATGTGATAATTATACATTGTCATTGAACAGACTGAAATTGAAAGTGAATAATAAAAATGAGAAATTTTTATGGAAAACTTTTTTCAAAGTCAGTGCTGAAATATTTTTTTTAATGTAGTAGGTAAGTTTAAATGATCAGAATTTAAATAAAAAAAATTTCAAGTTTCCGATTTAAATTTTGGAGCCAGTTTAAGAAAATTTATATAGATAATGCACCCAAAGATGTCTCAATATCCGTTATTGACTGTCAAACCAGACACCAGTCACTAGTAAACAGTCATTGAGCTATAGCACAAAATTATAATAACATCAAACCAAGCTTAGAAGACAGATTTTGATGAATGATTTACTTATAGAGTATTATTTACGAGAGTTATTCAAAGTAATCCTAATATAGATACAGTGAATATTAATAGCTTATTTGCTATTTGTAAATAAGCTCAGATACAGGGGTGGCTATGCTTTGTTCATTAGTAAAGTCTTGTTTACAGGAAGATTTAGTACCTACGTAAAAAGTCAACGTACTATCTGAAGTAAATAATGAAGAACGCGTTAATTTGTGATTAAAATTTAATTTAGGACTTTCTGAAGCAATAATAGAAGAATTGGCCAAAAAATTAAGCCAACTTACCTGCACAGTATGTAATACACAGACCTATAATAAAGGAAAGAAGTGCCATTATAATGATTGGGTTAGTATTTGATATATCAGCGAGCGAAAAAGAAAAATAGATTGTTTGAAAAGTTGACCAAACGTAATAGAGTTCATACTAGCAATATAAAAATGTTGTCGTGTCACATCAGACAAAAGAAAATCTTATGTACAAATTAGTCTAAAGGAAAATAATAGAATTTTTTTTAAGGATTGCATAAAAAACAGTAAATGGCGTTGCTAAAGTGCATTGTTACAAAATATTTAATGTAAATATTAGCCCGTTTATGCTACTAGCTACCTACAGCTTTTATGGCGATAATTGAGTAACAAACGTATCTGATAAAGCTGAATTGTGGACCATTATTAAGAAGCTACTGATTTATTTTTATTAAGAGGGTGGAAGTATAATGGAGATCTAAGCAGTGGCTCTAATCGTGTCTTTTAATTAGGATTCAATTTGACAACAAAAAAGTAAAACTAAAAGCTGTAGACGGATATCTGTTACAGCTTATCTTAAAACTGTTTTAATTTGAAGGTATTTGCGTCTCTTTTGCTAAGAGAACAAAGATTTAGTCGACAAGTTGACTGGTAATCTAGATGATTTTGTATCTAGATTTTGTCACAAGATAAAACTACATAACGATTTAATTCAAAATAGAACTTTGTAGTAAATCATAAGCATTAAGCATACTAATATGTAACATTACTACATTGCAAAAGAGATTTTACTGGCGGACAGATTATTTCTATGAACACTTACTTTTGTTTATATCTTCTGATTATCTGGTTTAAAAACATATTTTTTAGTTTTTTTGATAAATAGAATGTTATTTCTGATTTAAAAGTACAAACGCGAGTTTTTTAACCCACTTGACCATTAATGCATCATTAAACTTTTTTTTAAATGAATCTTATGACTTATGAAGGTCATTATCACTTGATAATGACCTTCATAATTCGAAACTCAAATCGCTTATATTTTTATTTTTAATAAATAAAATTTGTGCGGTTAAAAACAGGTTAGTAATTTTTGTTTTATTTATTTCAAATACTACTGATTATATTATGATATTATTTGTATCTTGACAATGATTGTGTGAAATTGAAACATGTCGAAATAAAGAAATTAAAATTAAAATACAGTAAAACATACACCAAGTGCCTTTTTTAACTCTAATTAAATTTAATTTGTTTAGCTTTATAAATAACAAAACAGCCTTCTATATGTTCTGCGTCACCCAGAAAAATTAAAAAAATTGCTAAATGTTTATTATGTAAAAATAAATAATAATATAATAAATGTTTTTGTGGAAATTTTGTTTGATACTTATTTTAAATTGTTTTCAACTTTTTAGCCTGTTTTAGTTTAAGTAATTTGTTTGTTCCTTCTATTTTATTTTGTATTTTTTATAGAACGGTTTTGAGATACAACCAACAACAAAAATCCTAATTTTCTAACGAAAAAAGTTTGCATAGAGTAAATTTGTTTTCTAAAAAAATGTGAAAATTTTAGAACCAATTACTACTGTTTTGACAATATTGATAAAATTATTGAGTGCGTAAAATATAGCTTTTAAATACTTTGTTGCTTTATTGCGAATTTTCGAAATGCAGCCACAATTTATTATAAACTTCTTTCATTTTTTTTAAGTAAATATAATTTAACTTTATACTACAAACCATTGACAAGCCAAATTAGCTCACAGTCCAGTGACTTACATATCGGAGCGTGCCCCAATTCGCAAAACTCGCTCCAACCTTCTCCCCTTTCTTCATTCGATTTTATTCACTTCATCACTAACTGAAAAACTTGTTTATAAACACTTCACGACATTTTTTTCACCATCCTCAACTTTCACAGCGCCGCTTCGGTACGCTTTTTCCTCATTTCCCCTTTGCTTGCGTGCGCTCCAGCAGCAACCTTCTGCTCAAATATCGCCTGCCCGACAGAAAAAAAAGCCTCTTTTCTTATCGCTCGATTGCAATAACCGAGATTAATTCCAAAGTCTGCCCGAGACTAAAAAGGGAGTTTTAGTGGTCTTAACTCGTCAATGTTGGAGGGTGTTTATTTTGTCAGAAAAATAATATGTAATTGTTGAGTTAGGGCGTTTTAATTTAACTCTCCAAACAATGCTGGGAAATAATATTAATAATAATAATAAAAATAGGCAGACTTAAACATCATACAATAACAATTTTATGTAAAACAAATTAAATTTAAATATAAAAAGATATTACAAAATCAACATGTGAAATATTAAATACAATCCATGCGGATCATTCTACCCTAATAAATATCAATCGGGTTTCCTTTAATTGAAAATTATTAACCGTTCGAGCGTATTTCAATTGAAATTTTTACATGCATTTGGTTTTTATCCGTTGAAATGTAAATAAATTTAGATATTGTTTTCAATTTATAATAATTTGATTGGATTTATTCTATAATATTTTTATATAAAAAAAATCTCGTACAACTTCAAAGTAATAAATTTATTATTACAAAACATGTAAATTTGGTTTGATGTATTTTGTGAAAACGTTAGGATTAAATTTATTTTTGTCGGAACAAATCAAGGACTTTTTTATATCCAAATGTGCTTTCCGGGAAAAAAAATTAATTGAATTGATTTTTCTGAATAACACACACTGCAATGATAAAGTTGCAATTGCAGTATTTTATTTGAATTTTATGTTCTTGTTTTGATAACTGGTAATTAAATTTCGAACAGGTTTTATATCGAAAGTTATTTTTGGCACACGATTGCACATCATTCTGTAATTTTATCTTTGAATTTTATTGGATAAATTTTTAAGGGGACTGTTGCAGTTGCGATTTAGAGACGCGGTAATAAAATTGTGCGACATTTAAATGTAGTACATGATGTTTGTGTTTTGAAATTACTAAAGAGGATATTTTTGAATGAGTAGAAACAGTATTTATTTTTGCTACTTTATTTGTTTTACTTCCCTTGCATTGGTTTTTTGTTTCTTTTGTGAACTATTTTTGTTAGTAGTATCAGTAATTGAATATAAAGAATTGCAAAAATTAAATTGTTTCAAATTTATAGAATGCATAATTTTATTTTCAACTCTATTATACTTACACAAGATTGTACAAATACAAATGAATTTATCATAGTTTTATTATTTTATTCATATCATGATTATGTTTATGTTAACTTGACTTTTTTCTTTTATAATTATAAACCAATCACATTGATCATTTTAAAATTTTTGACAAATCAGATTCAATTTTTATTGGATGCGCAAAAATTACAGCGACTATTTAATTTATACTCCTATCGACCAATCACAACATGTGTATGGACAAACCTACATGAAATATTAGCGAATATTTTAAATATTTTGCATGTTGATCGGTTGTCTAACAACGTTCATGACACTGACAAATTATATCTAAAAATTATATTTATATATTAATTAAATAGTCCAACCAAATGCTATTTGTGAATTCAAATTTAGGATATTTAACTCTAGCGGGATGAATAGAAGAACTCGTGTTAATTTGTCAGTAAACCAAAACTGACAAATTAACACTCATTGCTATGTACCCACTATCGTTAAATATCCGGAAATTTTAAATAATTTATAGTATTTCTACAGATTATTTCACTCTAATTTAAATATATTATGTGTTATTGAATGGTTTAGACAGGCTTAAACAAGCAAATTGATAAATGACAATTAAAATAATTATCGTTTGTGTTTTTTACTAGTCGCGTTCATGATGACATTACGAAAAAATAAATTGGGCATTGTGAGCAAAATATAAATTTAATATTAATGTTTATAATAAATATAAGGTTATAGTATTTAACTTTTTTTATGAAATAATCTTGACAAATACAATTCGTGTATTATCATGATTATCGCAAATTTGTTCTCTTTACTGGCGCTAAGCTAAGACGAAAACAAATCGAACTTGACAAATTAATTATTATCTATCAGTGATTAATATTTATGTTTTTTTTATTATTTTACAAAAATATCACAACACAAAAAATATATATTGAGATTCTATTCTTTTTTTTTTTTAGTTTTGGTTTTGTTTATATTATGCAAACATTTCTCAAATATTTTGTACTAATTCTTTACATTCACACAGTTTTTGTGACGTTTCTTAATATTTTGCATAATTTGCTAGTTTTGACAAAACAAATAACCTAACGCTTATTTGTTTTGTCAAATATTTTGTTTATACATTTACAAAAAAATTCTAATTTTTTAAATATTTTTCAGAATGCATAAATACATAGTTATGCCATTCAGTCAGAAGGGTAGGCAATAACACAGAATACAATAGCCAAACTTTTTCTCTCCACAACTTTCTATTCTTACATATTTCTGTTGCTTCTGCAATATCTATCTAGTTATGCACACTCTCTTATTCTTTCCTTTTTTAATCATTGACATACAACATCTAACCAAGTCTTACAGAGTCTACTTATGCCTTTTGTTTCAAACACTTTTCTATTGTAAATTTGCTTGTTAGTAGATTCTCACTTATTCTCTTAACTTGACCAAACCAACATAATGTACTTTCTTCGTACTGCTCTATAGTTACTTTCAAACCACATGTATTTATTACCTACTCATTTTTTCCACATACACTTTGTAAGTACAAGTACCTCATTCCAACTTCATCTATTTTTTTTGTATTTTTTTTTATATACCCAACCTACAGATCCACATAGTAAATTTTTTATTAAACTAGTATTCTGTATACTGCTATCTTGCTGATTTACTAAAAACCACGATTTTAGTTTTTGTTACATCTATACAGAGATTAATTTCATGTGTTGCAAAATTCAGTCGATTTAGAGCATTCTATATTTTTATTCTTACAAATTATAACAACATTATGAACATTCAACAAGATTATTATTTCTACATAAACCGTCAGCGTATTCTTTACACATTTATCCAAAAATGTATTAAATAACCATGAAGATATAACGCATCCTTATCTGAGTCTTTGATTTATTTAAAACTAATAGCTTAGTATACCATCTACCGTAATGCATGCTATACTGTCATATCTTTTGTTTATGTTTATCTTTTACATCATTTCCCCTAACTAAGCCGATGGTATTGTAATTACGGGGTTTTAATGAGAATAAAAGCTTACAAGATAACTTCTGAACCCCCAAATATTATTAAGCGGGCTTAAAATTTGTCACATTTTTGGGCTTTGAACACAGGAACTCTATCTCGTTAGGTTCTATATGGTTAGGTTAGGATATTTATCTAAAATTCTTATTTTGATCACACTTGCTCTCGATACACAATTTGATAGAAAAATAAATCTTATTTGTTCATGTTCTTTTGCGTTTCAATAATTGTTAAAAACATTTACTGGTTTATTGAATTTTTCTACGTTTCACAAATTTTGTATTATATTTCTAGATATCACTTCAATATTTTTTTTAATTACATTTTTTATGCGGCATAGACTTCTAAGGTCTGCATCAAAAAACGTTATTTTTCTTTGCAATATTTTTTAAAATTGGCGTTGAATTGAAAAGCGTTGATTGAGAATAACACAAATGTTTTTGAACTTAAAAAAATAATTTAAAAAAAAGAAAACTTAAATGTTACCATTTTAACAATAAAAAGGTGAAATTATGATTATAATATAATATAATTAAGATTTTCTGCAATTTGCTACAGCATTTGTTTCTTAAAATTTTGCATCACCCTGTGTATTACTGAAATAATATATTTTTTATTAATATCTATCAACATTTTTGCAAAACCCCGATTATCATCATAGTTATTTCCCAACTAGATTAAAAACAAGAAATATTTAACAAAACTTTTGCGCTAACTTTGAATATAAAAGACATAAGGTTTTTTATTATAATAATATATAATTTAAGTATAATATACATAGTTGTAGTATGTTCGAATGAATTGCATTGTTTAATAAAAGTAATGCCATTAGTTATCAATTTACGAATCAATTAATTGTAAAGTGGTGCAGATGAGTAGATGTTTGCGGAAAGTGCAGAGCATTAAATTATCCCCGGCGCGTTGGCCTGTCAAGTTTTATTATTGCTCCGGATGGAAAATTCGCACCGAGAGAAACTGCAGACGCAGGTGAAAATATATATATATAAAAAAGGTTTTCGTGTAGGGCGCGTGTTGTATACGGAAGGGGAAAATACACACACAGAGAAAAATAAAGAGCGCACACACTCACTCAGCGAACAACATTTCAAAATATATTTAATTTAACGTCTATATGGGACGTCGGAGAAGTGAAATCCGTTCTCTGGAGATAATAACTTTTAGGAGTTAATATGGGCCAGAGTGCAGAGTAACGTAATATGAGTTGACTGGTACACATGTTGCTGTACCTAGTGGGAGTTGGCGTCCCAACTCGCTATCAGCCGAGTCTCATCTAATCCAGGACAAGCGAAAGCTTCGGGGATTTTCCGAAATTCCTAGGCATAAAGCCCGGCTCTGCTCTACTTTAATAGCATGGGATCTGCGCGTACCCCTCATATATCTCTACCATAAATTTCAAACTATTATTGATTGATTAAATTACGCCATACCCATGTTTACATTTCAATTGAGTTACTTGAAATGAATTGTTGGCTATATTTTGTGTCTTTATTGCATGACTTTATCGGGGGCTACCCAATTAGCATCTGAGTTTGTGCACAAACACGGAGGGCGCCTAATGGATCTGATGGACCGAGCCTGATTGGACTTAATTAGCTGTTCGCTGTGTTTGCTAAAGAGACTGACCATTAAGAGGATTGCTGACTATAACAGCCCCTCACTTCCAAATTATTGATTCAAACAAATTTCCAAAAATTGCATAAATATCCCAACCCAACCTAGAAAGTCTATTTTATGCTGGAATAACCGCTTAAGCAGATTAGATTACCACCGTTGCCCGCAGCAGGATCCGATTAATGTTGCTCCCTTTGGGTCATGATTTACCCAACTTGATGCTTTACTTGCTGATGTGTTTATACTACACCGTACTATTTCCCCGCGTTACACATCATAACTTATACTGATCAATATTTGCAGAATCTCGCACACATAAACTATGTTATAAACCTGCATTCTTTTTCCAACATTCAATTCATTAGTGCACATATCAATTCTGTTTGGATCAATTAATTCAATTATATTCTAATGCTGCATGCCTCTAAACCACATCATTACCATTTAATTAATATTACATATCTACAATCACAGCGATAGCAATTCACTAATTTAATTTAATTAAAAGCTAGCAAGAATGTACAATGCATAATTTATTACTTCATCGAGTCGAAATAATTAGTTATTAAATCTATAAACTAAGCTGCAACTATAATCACATTGTTGCTATTAATTAATTATAATTTTCACTTAAATTTTAAAACTGCAATTTATTCAATTGTGTTAAATATACATTAATATTATTACAAATTACATCAACCATAAGTTAATTAATTTATAGGACATTTCACATTTTACAAACAAAAATGTATAGCTATATTTGTATTGTTGTTTGAAATAATAATAAAATAAACTGGCTGTTGATTGTATATTTTTTAGCTCTTTTATTCTAGTAATATATTTGCAATTTTAAATCTGAACAGTAAAACATGATTCGATTTTATTTATTAAAATATTTTCATATTAACAATAATATACATTTTTTATTACTAAAAATAATTCATTAATAAAATAATAAATTTGTTTTTTTTATGTAAAACGAATTGTTGTTTAAAATGTAACCGATTATAAGATTTGACCAATCAATAAAATTATCAAAATATAAATGTTTTATAAACCTATTAATAAAAAAACGTGTTTAGTTATTGAAAGTTTTAATATTTTCAATGATTTAAAAAAAATTTAGAAAGCACATCTCGGGGTCCCGGGTTCAAATCCGTGCGGTCAATATTTTGGATTTAAGGAAAGCTGCATTGAGCACAGCTACCTTAGTCTAAATATATTCAGCGCGTTAGAGAACCCAATAATTCAGGTTGGAACTCCTAAATTTGTAACAAAATTCTTAGATGTGGTTAACATATGGCCTCGTTGATTAGTTTAAATAATATAATTAAATAAATAAAACAAACACAATAAAAATCACTTCTAATATTTAGAGAGTTAATCTATTGTTTGAAAATATAAGTGTTTTATGAAATAAATTAATATATTGAAATAACTTATGATGAACGAAATGAACGAAATTTGACAAATATTTTATAATATCAAATGCAAATAATTGTTTCACTCAACAGCTAATTAGCTAATTAATTGATACCTATTTAGTGCCACTGCATGTAGTAATAAAGTCAAAGCGAATGGTTATGGCCTTATCTTATAAATAATATATAATACTAGGCTAACAGTCTAGAACTAATATAATTTACAGGCAACCAGTTTCACAACGCTAATCTTTCCTCAAAATCAAATGATCAACTAAAAACGTTAAAAATTAATTACCTAATTTGCGTGGCTACAAGAGACAACAATCAATTGATGTTCAATTGATCTTGCAACTATATTTTTATATACATTTTCGATATTTTGCACATTTTTAACATTTTCACAGTTTTAGAATTTTTCAAACATTTTATAAATACTACCAACATTTTTGGAATTGTCTTTTTTACTTTACCAAAATTTTGTGAAATGTCTTAACATTTTGCAAATATTTTAACATTCCTTTCCATATTGAAATAGTATTTAGCTTTTTAAATAATTTGAGATATTTCTGGCATTTTAAATATATTTGTATCATCAATTTTTGAAACAGATTGCAAAATTGCTTAACGTGTTATTAACATTTTTTAATATACATATATGCGGAGGTTTAACAACTTCTGTTGCATCTTGCATTTCAATTTCCACCCTCTCAATTGTTCTTTACTTATAGCTCTATCCTTCACATTTTTTTTTATAATTTTTATTCAGGCTTAGACAAGCTTTGCTCCTGCTTGTTGGGACATAATTTAAAGTTACATGTTTTCCTCCATTCTTTTCACGTAACTATATCATATCAGTTGTCTTGATTCCATTCTTTCTGTGGTTGTGTGGACTCGTTTAGATGAAGATATTTACACTCTTATTTTTTTCATTCCGTATCTTTTTAATTCGGGACACTCTACTAGCCCTTTTTAATAATTCCATCCGTTTCTACCGTTTCCACTTGTTCCTTACGGTCATCTGCCAGCACTCTGCTCTGTATGTCATAATTGATTCTACTATTGTCATCTTTGTTTTTCATACAGTGCGTGCTGTTTTTATATACTTTCTAAGTAAGTTTATATTCTTTGTTTTTCTTTATACTTTTCAGATTCAGACTGAGGTCTTCTTCTTCTAGTCTCATACACCGAGTTTTTATCTTATTCATATTTATGCCGCACTCTTGTACAATTTTTCTAGCTTCCTTAGAATGTAAACAAAATCTTCCTTGCAATGATGACTTGGTCATCCGCAAAAAAGAGAGTTATAAAATGTTTGTCCCCTATTCCTATATTATACCTGAAATTTTTTTAAATGGGTTTCCAGAGGTTTTTGATTTACATTTTAAATAGTGTGTTTGTTTTTCTAGTATTTGTTGTATCGTAAAGATATTATGGTGCCTAGCACTTTGTTCGATTATTTCCTCCCACTAAAATTCTATCTTTCCTTTTATTACGCTACTATGCAACTTCTTCATTGCACTGATGGAACTTATGACACTGTAGGTGATATCATATTTTTATCAATTTTCTTATATATTAGAATAATCTGACACATATTCTAGTGTCATTTATGAGGCTTGTCTGTTTTTCCAACATAATATCTGGTCTATATTTCACTAGCTTAATGAATTTTTTTTTAGTTTTAAAGCCTTGTTTGTTTTTCACATTTTTAATGCTATTTTAACTTTATTTAGGTTTATTTTCTGCTTCTATTGTTGCATTTTTTGTGTTTACCCATTTTTTAAACGGTTCTATATCCTCCGCTAGTAATTGTCTGTAAAGTCTTTCTTTATCAAATTTAACTCTTTTGTATCCTTTTTAAAATGTCTTCTACTTTATCAAGCTTGTACTACATTTGTACCATCTTTACACTTTCTTGGTCAAGTTTTTTGTCACCTCTTTTTTAACTTTTTATTGACTCTTGCGTAGTTCTTCTGTCTCAAATCTTTTGTAACTAAATACTATTTCTACATTTATGAAATGATGACGGCCAGATCCACATTATGCACGACGATATGCCTGTACGTTTTATATTTCAAGTTTAGTTCTGCTATGGGTAGCACCAAATTTAACTTG